>JAOEHX010042998.1:0-50177 GCA_025448015.1 Bolborhynchus lineola
TTGCCTTTTGAACAGTGGGAATACTCTGAAAAGGAAAACTGACATCCAAGATCCCAACCAACTTCCAGCAAACAAAAATCAGTGCATTGTCCAGAAATCCCACCCCGCTTCTGCTTCTTTTTCTTTAAATTATCTTCATAGACCAAATACAGGCCCTTGTAGGGCATAGAACGATTACATAGGAAAATTACTCAGTATGTGATATGCTGTGTTCTTGTAGACATCCGTTTTGCAAGAAATTATTCTAACACAAAGGTATTCAGTGTGTCTTGATGCCCACAGCCTGCTTCTTTTGCACAAAATTAGGTTGCTTCTCTTTGGGAACTGGCTAGTTTTGATATCCTGTATTAGAAAAAATGTACTTTGTCATACCTGTACAATGGGAAGCCTCAAAATAATTCAACAGTAGGATAGATGGGTTAGATACACACTCCTGGAAGGTGCATTTGGACCTTAGAGTTGAAATAGTCATCACTTAAGGACATGTCTGTATACCCTATAGGAAGGATTCATTCCCGTTGAAAGTTATTATGAAATTCTGTATTTTTTGAGTGAGAATTTTCAGGAAATGTTTTAGATCCATTTGTTTCTGACAAAGGCTTATGAAGAGGATTACTGTTAATAACTCATGAAAACCTTTTGATACAGCACTTGACAGTATAGAAACCTTTTCATTACACATATTTAACTTCCCCTAAAATAAATCTCATTTACATTTTCTATTCTCCTCCTGTGAGGCATTAAGAAGAAAAGCTTAACAGTGCTACCAAAACAAAATAGGTTCATTTTTAGCCCTGTGTTCTATATGGAATTCAGAGGTAGAGCCACAAACTTGAAGGTCCTTGTAAAAGCTTCACACTCCAGTTCCATACCAGCTTTGGTATCTTCACTGCTTCTCCCCCTGTTTATGGTATTTAGTTACTTCCCTGTTCCAAAATCCTTAAAACAGCCTGTCCTTATTCCCAGGCTTTCCTTTAAAAGCCACTCCTGCTACTGTTCTGGGTATCCAAAAGTGTTCAGAAACGAAAACAAGTAGTGATCTGGCATGAAAATTCCTGATTTTCATTTCAGAGTGTTTTCTGTTTTCCTTCAGGGTCTTTTTCTTTGTGTAAAGACAACCTGGGGTGCTTAACCTGTTTGAACACTACATAGCTGAAGGTGGTACATGAACATCAGTGTCTTCCCTTCAGCACTTTATAAACACAGGACTTCACTAGCATTATGTTAAGTTTAGCCTCCCTCAACTGAAAAGAAAGCCGACTGATTTGATGCTCTTTTTTAAAGAGCAAAGAGAAGAATGCCTGCATTCACTTAAAAGAAGTAATATCTTAGACTGCTGACAGATTGAACCTTTAAAGTGTAATTTTAAAATGGAAATGTTAGTATAGTATCCCTTTACTGCAAAGGGTTTCTAGGAAGAGTTGGTTTGGATTTCTTCACTTTTCATCTTGACGCTGATGCTTTTATCAATTTAAACACACTGACATTAAACCACTAGAAGGCATGTAGGTTTCAATAAAATTCATTTTTTATATCTTCAGCCCATATAACCAAATGAGCTGCTTTAACTTTTTTTAAGCAGAAAAGATAATGAAGTTAAATTAAAAGTCCCAGAGTTTAGTTCTAAGACTAAATGGTATTTTAGATGAAACAGTTAAAGAAAGCAGAGTTTGTGAGATAAAGATAATGGCTTAAATATATCTTTACACTATGAGGATTCTCTCTTAGAACTCCATAATTGATATACACACTTCCACTTCTCAGTGCCGTGAGCTGCAATGAGCTGCCTGTGAGTCAAACCAGGGATACTGCTATGAAAAAAGCACTTGATGATGGCTGGGAGTAGGAGCATCCTCCCCAGCTGTACCACTAGCATGCTGGGAGACTGTGGACAAGTTGCTTCTGTATTTCTGCTCTCCAGCCTGCAAATTGAAGATACTAATGTTCACTTTTAATGCAAGATATGTTGATCTCTAAGTAAGAGATACTGTAAGCATGCCTACCACTTTGCCAGTTCAAATGTTTTCTTGAAATAGATTGTATTACCGGAGAGAAAATTAAGAACTGAAAGTAGAACTGGACAGAAATTACTGTAAATAAGTTTACTTGAAGGTCTTGTAATGAAGAAAGGGAAGTACCCACATAACCACAGAATGGATAAAATAGTGATTAAAGCAGTAAAGCAAAATGTGCACATCTAAGTGTTCAATAGACCATAAACACTGGAAAAGAAACAGACAGCAGAAATAAAGACAGAGTTATTAAGACATTAAAAAAGCATCATATAAGGCCAGAAAGGTATAATGCAAGAAAATGTGTGCATTTATATACATACGCATGCGTGTATGCATACTTAGTCATGCAGAAAGAGATGCATCTAACAGCCTCTAGGTTGGAAAGAAACTTCAGGAGTCACATTCCGTTGGTGGTATTTCACTGTTTCACCCATCCAATACAATCTGATTCACAAATGAATTAGGGCTTTAGAGAGGGGAAATTAAGACTGATTCTAGCTTGCACATATAAAGGGTGCTGCTTGTTCTAACATTCACTGCAGTATGTAATTACTGCTTGTTCTAATATTCACTGCAGTGTATAATTATAAATACATATAATTAGGTGACTTAGATTATCACAAAATGACCCCAGTGCTGCTTTCTGCATGACTTGGCTATACAATGTAAACCAGAAATGAGTGACCCTGAGGATTCAGAAACTACCGTAAGAAGTTATATTTGAGAGATAAGGAAAAATCAGTTATGAATTTGGCTAATCATTCTAGAAGACAGATTTACAGATAACAAGGTGGCTTTCTTCCAGATTTGTGTCTCCGTTGGTTGTCAACTCCAACTGCATCTTTTCTAGTGGTAAAGGCATTTCTAAGGCCTTTTCTCAAACTGAAATTTCCAACAACTAGTAAAATCTAAACTAAGTTTGAGGCCTTCTCTCCAGTGGGGGCACTGAGTATCTATCTTACCTTCACTCCCACTCAGGTGACCTCTGAGAAAGCTGTTAACATGATTATCTTTCACTACTTTATTCCAGTATTAAATGCTAATTGGGTGAACAGGAAGGGAGAAGACAAGGAGGATGGAAGTGCAGAGTCATAGAAAGTAAATTACACAAACTTAAATTCCTTTCAAACAAACTACTGCCTCCATGTGTTCACGTGAGCTCAAAAAACTCCATGACGTAGAGCTTCCGTAGAGGTGACTGACAGATCAGAGCAGAAATTTTATCCATTCAATATATCACGTAAATGAAAACTTATTCTCTAACCAACAGGGAAACATCTGTTTCATATACCTCACTCCTTACGGTTAATTCAGATAAACTATGTCACAGGATTGTATATACATTGAATATAATTCATTTCCTGGCTTAACATACTGCTATCCAGAAAGAGCAGCAAACACAGCATGACTGTAGTTTAATATATTTTTTTTCAAAGATACTAAAGAGAGATTTTCCTTGTTTAGTAACTTCAACTATAAATTATAGGGAAACAGATTTGTAGTGTCTCTCATACTTCTCTTTGACAAGTGCTCTGGATAAACCAGACAAAATGGGTAAAATTCAAAGCTGGAGACATAAATATTTTTCGTGGAACCAGGAAGTCATATTCCACCTAGTGAATACTCCCAGTTAAAAGGAAAGCTTTTATGATACTTTCCAGAAGGAAAACCACCATCACTGTGACATGAAAATTTGTACTTTGGGACAAAAATGCCAATGCAGATGAAAAACCCCTTCTCTAACCACTTCTAGATTTCAGACCCTGGACCTTCCTTTCTTCTCAATGGTATGTACTTCTTAGGTGACCACAGAATTCAATGGTAGCTTTCTGCTGTGAAGAAATTTGCATTCTCCTCAAACATTTTAGATCTATGGCTTGAGCAGTCTGTTTTCTCACCACTTGACATTTTGTATGCCAGCACATTACCTGCACAAATGCAGGTATTTAAAGAGGCTGAAGTTTCAGAGGGGCCAAAAGGCTGTATCTATAAACCGAGGCCAGTATATGTTGCAAGCTCTCAGAATATCTGTGGTACCGAGAGACCAGGCATCAAGCTAATCACTGCATTATGAGGACATCCAGAACAACCACCAAGCCTTCTGCTAATGAACGATACCTAATACTTTGAAAATAGGGCAAATTGGAACCCAAACTAGTTATTTATACAATTGTGATACAGTTCTCAGCTCCATTTGCTTAAGTTTCACATATTTGTCTACGTTGAATCAACAACTTCTTGGAATTCCTTATGTCAGAATATGAAGAAGACAAAACCAGAAGTGCGTGCTTTGCTAGTGTGAATGAATCAGCTCATAGCACCTCACTGAGGTTTTGAGACGCTGCAAGCATGAAGCAGCTAGGGCTGAATGAACATGGTACTTAACTGTAGAAAATATATCTGTGCTACATCTTGCACCTCTGAAAAACTCCTGACTGTATTTAAAGCACATCTTACATGTAACTGAACTGAAATCTTAAGTTTTCTGCATTGGCATGAACTATGCAATTACTGCAATTACACTCTGGCTTGTACTTGACAAAGTATCAAGGATTACAATGTAGTATCCTTTAGCCAACTTAACAGGGCTTTACCTAGGAGAGTGATGAAAGAATTCAAGGTTTTAGGAATAGGCTACTTGTAGTTGAAACACATCTGTAGCTGTCATGTTCCCATTGCTCTTATTTTAATCACACATTGATTATTCATTATAAAACCTCTTGAGACAGCTTAAAAAAAGAATCCCCCTGTAGCAATAGCTGGGATTTGATAATGAAATGAATCCAGGAAACACTCAATTTCTCCTTCATTCTAAGGGTAATTCTGTTAAGAGGGAAGCACCTTACTTGCAAAAGCCAAAACAAGTCCTAGGCATAGGTGATCTGTTCCAACGGCTCCCATCATCCTTTGTGTCCTAGTTGGGAAGCTACCCCTCTGTGCTCTTGCAGTGATAAATTATAGGGGGAAAAAACTATCATATAGAGTTTCCTGACTCACAGCCAGACAGATAAGAGAAGTACATAGAGAAACCCCTCTCTGTCTCTACTGATTGGGGAAAAAAACCCTCATGAACAACAGCATGTATTGAAGGTGGCAAGAAGAGGCACAATTGCATATGGGCATTGTGCAACAGCACCCTGAAATGTCCCATACTTCCTTCAGAAGATCAAGACATTTCAAAATAGCTTAAGCAAAAACAGGTTAATTATCAGCTTTAAGTGAGGAGAGTAAAGAAAGAGGGAGTGGTATTGGTGTTTCCATCTGTTGCTGCTTTGTCAGAATACAGTGATCTCAGTAAGTCAGGCAACTTTCCTATTCTGCTGCCATGAAAATGGGAAAAGAGGAGGTTTATACATCTCCTTCCATCACATGCTGCTGTTTTCATTTTCTTACATGTCTGTTGTCCTCACTATTGGTAAGAGGATGCAGCAGCTATTTCCTCTCAATTCCTTTCACCTATAGGTACAGAGTGGAAGAGAGAGCTCAGCCCTTATGAGTAACTGCTTGATGGGGAGGAAAGGGCAGCAATCCCAACAGCACATCTGCCACCAACTCATTCCGTTGGAAATACCTGAGGAATTTTAACTTCATGTCTCAGAGAGACAAAGAAAGAGCGGGCTTCCAAAACCAAATTATGGAATGGGAGAGGGAACATTGCCTCCATTGCCTTTTGAATGAAATGAGCAGCTGGCAACTCCATATGGCTCCTTTTAAGTTTAGTACACAACTTGCTCTGCAAAGGTTCCTTTTGATTCCAGGGGAACTTTCTGCAGAAGGAGGTATTGCTTACCATATGTAATGTTGGCAAGATGATTGCCTTTCCCCTCAACTCACCTTTGGGAAGGGAGAGGAAGAAGATGAACATCAAGGCTCAGTGTGCCAAGACTTGAAATTATACTTACATGCCAAAGTGGGACTCTTGCTTTGAACACCAGCCACAACAGCTCTTCTGCACTTTGGATAGTTCATTAACAGAAATCAATACAACCTGCCTTTTAAGAAAGCCAGCCCTTGTTCATTGACACACTGTGTAATTCCTCTTAGCAGAAGCATCAATGCTTACAAGGTGTGCAGTAAATTATGGCAAAACCGCAGAATGGCAACGCTACAGAAAAGAGCTTCATTTCAGTACAAACTTAAAAAATAAACCAAAATACATGGAAAGGAAGAGTAATTACTAAGAACTAGAGACAAAAGATGTTTTGCCTTTACCTGGAGACCCCTCTTCTCTATCTTCTTCTGGAGTATCTGAAGGCACTTGGTGAAGTCTGTGAGGTCCTGATCCATCGTCTCAATTAATTCACATCCCTAATGAAGAAGCAGAAAAACAGAGAGAAAACCCTCCAGTGTCAGTCATCTTTCAATTACAAGAACTAATATTGTCTTTGGTGAAAGTAACTGCTGTCAACATGTCTTAAAATCTCAGCATTGAGATAAAGAATTAAAAGATGATTACCCTTACAGAGCCCAAAGACTTCAGATCCAATGGAACATATTATTATGAAACAGTGGTTTAATAGGCACAGTGGTAGATATTCAAAACCCATTGAATACGCTCGTGAGTTAGGATGAGCATGTTCTACAATGCTGTGCTGGATGGTCAAGTTTTGTTGTAGTGAGCCCTAGGTGGTCAGAAGCTTCCATGATCAGGAAAATAACTATCCTCTGGTGCTGTAATTACTACGTTTCTGCTACATACATTCAAATGTATATAAACATAAGCATACCAAAGTGTTCAGGCTTTCCAGAACCCATGCAGCTGGATGATCTAATCTGCAGTGATACAATTTCCTTGCAGTGGTGTAATATGGATGAAAGCATGGTAAAATGGAGAAAAGCAGTTCAGTTTTCTTAACTGAGAGCTAAAGAAATTCCTAAGTCTCTGATAAATAGCTGAATAAGGAAAAGCGGAGTATTATCTACCATATAAAGTCACTATTCAAAGAGATTTCAAGGACACAAAATACTCAATACAGCATCATAAATTAAAATAAGAACCATACATGCTGGATTCAGAGGTTCCCCCTCCTACAACTTCAAGGTCCCCTTAAAAACCTCCTAGCTTAGTCTTTATCTGACAGATTTTATGTTCCTGCTACACATAGTAACACCTGATAAGAGAGAAGCATTCAGACTACAGAATCTGTGTGTGTGTGTGTATAAAGTACATTCTTCTGTTACATCAGAAAAACACCCCAACTTATTAAAGTCGCCTCTACCTTAGTGGTACAGAAGACTGATTTCCCCAATCAGTGCATGGATGGAGTTTAGTGGATTGCATACAACAAAATAAAGAGGCTCCAATAAGGAAGACACACACTATCATTGAAATGCTTCCCTGCACAGCCAGAATGAATATAAAACCAAGCAACACAGTAGGGGATTTGGATGAAGTGGAAGAGATAAGGGAGGACATAACAAAAAGCTTTTTATTATACCACTTCTCCTCTCTCCTCAAAACCTTCAGAAGGGAAAACTGGTCAAAAGCAGTCGTTTTTCTGATACCTGATACTGCTCTAAATACCTATTCAAGCAGTAATAACAGGCTGGCCAAGGTGAAGCATCATATAGCAGTAACAGCTTACACGATCAAAGACCTCCCTTGCTGAAGTGAAGCTGCTGCCACCATGAAAAAGCTAGGGAAAATGCAGCTAGAGCCTGGACTGAGTGGTAAGCATCAAATAATTTGAAGAGCTGCCATGTCTCCTTTCATCAGGAAAGGCCAAAACATAACACAGGTGGGGGGAAAAGGAACACAAGCCATCTGGAGTCGGTAATGAACAGTGAGTTGAACAACACCAGCCAGGGACCCCAAAGGAGCCCAAGAAAGTTACAGGGATGTTCGGGCCCACCCAGAAAGTTCACAATTGGTTCTGAGAGCTAGAGAAGGGAATCCATTAATCAAAGCCACTCTAAATGAAAAGATGTCTCATTCGCTAAGAACAGGGTGCTCACAGACAGTCTTGTTATCGGCATTGATAGTAGTAAGAGAGACCAAGCTGTGAGAAACTGTGAACAAACAGAACCTCCCCAGTCTTTCACAATCAGCCTTTGAACAGCACGAGAATGTGACAGACGAAGACTAAATCAATGGCAGGGACAGCTACTGCTGAGCTTGGGAGAAGAGGCAGAACCTGCGCTCTTGAATTAGCAGGAGAAAAGGAAGATCTTTTATCTTTTGCCAGGGCCATAGCTTGGCTTCACAGCACTGGTAGAAGTGGTTTATAGATACCGATTTATAAAGAAAAGATTTAACCCTCACTCTCTCCAGCACTTTGAAATACTCCTTCCTGCAGTCATTAACAAACCTGATCTCCTCCTTGGACAGGCAGGGTTTGGTAGCTGCAGTTCTGTTTTCTGCCCAGGGAAAACAAAATTGTCTGGGTTTTTTTATATATGCATTTCTAAAGTGCTGCAGGTTTACATTGCCAAAACTCTCAGTATGCTACAGGTCTACATCCTACTTAGGTATTTAGAGGATACTAGGAATAGTAATGCAGAGTGAAGTTCATATTTGTTGTTAACCATACATACTCCACATTAACTACAGGAAGAAAATGAACACATAAAATAGATGTTGCTTTTGGGAAGTAATTGGAGGAAAGTTTCTATCTCGTGCTTTAGGAGATTTTCATGTCAGAAGTACCTACAACAAATTCAATTATCATTTATTGTTTTATGCTTCCTACTGTTAAAAGCATTTCACTAGGAGTTGCTTGTTGACTAGCTTCTCAGGACATTCTTTGATACGAAAAATACTTCAGAGCAGCTACAAGGCAAGGTAACATCAGCATGGTGGCTGCAGAGCACTGACCGTCACTAACTGCAGCTCCTGAAGAACGCCATGATGCAGCACACATGGACATCCTAGTTTCAGAACTGCTACTGTATCCTGAAACTGTTGGCTCACTGTCTGTACCTCTGATACTTTATACAAGTACTGCTGTAGATCATTCTGGAAAACATTTACAGAGTGTCATCATCTCGTTCAAATTAAACTGATTTCTTATTCTCTTTCCACATCAAGCAGATAACCAGTTCCGGAATTAGCAGAAACTTTAGACCTCCTTTTGCCACATTGGCAAAGAGACTAGCATGATCAGGCTATGCTGGGGAAGAAGACAGGCAGCAGCACTTGCATCTTCCTGCATCCTTTTTATAGAAGCTGGATTTAATGTTTGTGCAGTTCATGTTCACTGACGGTAAGAGAGTTTATGATAAATTTGATGCTCCTGACATATCAAACACAATACTTTATAACACAGAATTGGAAGACAGTTCAAATGCAGTTCTTGTCAACCTTCACCAGATTACTCCTGAATGACAAAAGTCTACAAGACAGAGCTTTCCGATGCAGCTAGGGTTTAATAAAAGGACAGTACCACTACTGCAAGGTAGGCAATAAGGCTTATAGTTTCACAGCTACCTGCTCAACTTAATAACATTAACCTTTGGTAAGAAAGTTAAAAAGCCAAACAAATTTAACTTCAAGAAAGGTTAGAAAACTCAATACCACACAGCAGGAAAGAAAACAATACATTGCTTCTGATGACAGTATTACTTTGCTGAGTGACAGGATGAGACACACAGATTTAGGCTTTGGCTGTTCTGTCTTATTACAGCAGTTATGGAAGGCACATCACTAAAGAAGGAGTGTGCCAGACACACATAATAGGATTATTGAACCCTATATTTCAGACAGACACACAAATCAGATAGGCACTGAAATGTCAATCTGAACATCTCAGCATTTCTCCCATTTTTAGAAATATTAAGCATCGCAGCATGTTGTGTATTTGAAGAAAGCAGTGGGTAGGTGCCCTTATTAATCTCAAAAGAAAGTCTTATTTGTTCTTTCTCTAATCTTTCTAAGCATGAGAGTATTATTAGGACAATACATAAAATACTCTAGTTTGTACCCTATCTCCAAGACTCTCCTAATGGCAGCCCACTCAAACCTACCGTTTGAAGCCTGCATCTGGCTGTGGTCACTAAGTTGCAACAGTGATGTACGGATCAAGCTTTTTAACAATTCCTGATGCACTGAAGCTAAATTTTGAGGTATCAGTCTCTTCTGTATAGTGCTAATGACAGAGAGATGATAACCATATATCCTTAAGTTAGAAGAAGGGATACAGCTTAGAGAGCCTTTCAAAACCACAGCACAAGTAGAATTTAAGGAACCTATATAAATTAAATGGTATTTCTACACACTCTCCTTCCCCTAGACCGCACCTGGCCTCTCACCTGCCCAAACCTAGTCAGTCCAATACCCCACAGAGCAACTAAGAGCCATAGATTCACAGAACTATTTCAGTTGGAAGGGACTCTTCAAAGTCACCTGTTCCAGCCCCTCATTCAAGAGCAGATTAGACGTACATAGGTCGCCCAAGGCCCTTTTCAGTCTAGGTTGAGCATCTCCCATAATGGAGACTCCACAACTTCTCTGGGTATCCTCTTTCACTTTTGCTCACTCAGACAATAACCCCCAGCTTCCACACTCTTCATATACTAGCTGCAGCCACCTGAATGTTTTGAACCCCCAAACTATTTTCATACTTAAATATGCAGGCAAGTACTCACATTCTGAGTTGGACACAATGCAGTTCATAATGAAAACCAGCTGCAAGAATAAGCACACATGGATCCAAGCAAAGTGCTGCTCTAAACCAGGCACCAATGAGCAGAAAGGGATTACAGGGTCTGACTGCAGGTTTTGGACCAAGCCTAGCAAAGAAGATGAACATATGGATGCACAATCAAGTTTAACAGATGACAGAGATCATGTTCTGCCACCTCATCTCTAACAGAAGAGTGATGTTGTAAGACCCGAGCATTCAAGCAGTGTCAGAAACAAAAAACCCCAACTAGTTTGGGAAACATTTCCTGCAGAGATGGAAGTCACCCAGACAGTGGTTGTCTCTATTCCTGACCCAGTGTTTCACAGCTGATCCGAAACATTTCCCAGAATGGAAACCAGGACTAGCACAGGTTAATAGACGGAGCAGGCAAGAACGTCACATGAAGTTTCTGAAAACATTTGAAAGAGACAGGAGTGGAGAAAGACAGAACAAGAACATATAGCTTGAGCTACTGATAGGCATAAAAGCTGCACAGATTTCGCCAGTCTTCAGTAACTTATGGCCTGTAGATAGTAAAATGCCATCAAAACCACAGAGCTCATTTCTATACTCCTGAACAACAAGTATTGAACAGCTTCCCTTCTGATCAGACTAATTGTATGAATTGCCTTTTGATTTCTGCAATAGAGAACAAAACAAATATATGTAATTGGTGAAAATTATTTTGGATATTTAAATAGCTAAAAATACGTAATTAAGCGAAATGCATTTTCTTTCAGTATTTGGACTCAAATTTGGCTGACTGCTTGGCACCAGCACAAAGCTCATACTATACAGATTGCTTGGCCTTCAGTTCTGGGTGGATAATGTTTTCACTTGTCCAATCACACATTAAGTGGCACTGCCACTCAGATTAGCTAAAGTAATTTATTAATATAGTTGGAGCATATGCACTGGAAGCCAAATAACTGAAATCCACTCTCAACTGAAAGCCCCATTATTGCAAAACAAACCAAGAATGCTTCAGTTTGACCATCACTTCTAACTTTATATAATACCATTTATTTAATAAGAACTATGTGGTGGCATGAAAATAAAACAGTAAATATATGTAAACATATGCACACCCCCACAAGCCAACAGCTCCATGAACTTGTCAAATTTGACAAGTATTATAAAAAGATTAAAAAATAAGAGCTCTATAGTTGAAACTTTAGACTGCAGCAGCTGCAGCCTCTCCTCCCTTCCCCTATTTCTATTTTGATATGGTCTTTTTCAAAGTAAATAAAATGTTTCCTGGTTTTGTTTTTGATGAGACAGCATGTGGCTTCTGGTGGAGGACAGCTTTGTTGATGTTGAGATAGCAGCGAGTTCTTCTGCATTAATGAGGTTGCTCCCTCTCAAAAGGAAAGTCTATTATTCATTAAATCATGAAAATGACTTAAAATGAGCAGAGCCTGTTTAGTTGGTATTTGACCAATACCAAAGAAAGCCAACATGCCTCTTTTGCCAAAGAAACCAAACCCAAGCATAAAACAAAGGAAAAAACAACCAAAAACTGAACAGCACAGTTAATATTCCATTTGCTGGATAAATTCCCAGAGTTTATACACACACACATCTACACACACTGGATGGAATAAATCTTCTGATTTATTGAATTTGGTGAATGAAAGCAGACAGCTTAGAAACTCACCGACAGGTCACAATGTGCACTAAAATATAAATCATTGCAACACCTTTATGAGAAGACCACTGACATCTTTTAAAACTTTTAAATAAAGCAGAAAAGTAAGTGTGCTGCATGAGAAAACAAGTAGAAAAGTCTGTCAGGAGCTGCAGTCTCATCTGTACAATCCATATCTCTCCATACCCATTTGTGGCATTTAGACAGCAGACCTACGTTTGTACATCCCTGTGCAACCCAGACATGTTATTTCTCCAATCTCATGATTAAAACTGAGCACAATGCAGAAGTGACAGCCACCTGCTATTTTTGGATCTTCTCTGAAATATCCCTTATGTGCCCTTCCTTCTCTGTAAAGAGAAATTGTTTCAACTGATGGTCAGGATCTCTCTGTAATTAGCACTGGGAAAAGGTTTTGTCTACCAAGCTGGTTAGGATCCTAACCTAGTGATAGGACCAATTATGGTACCTTGCTTTTCTTGGAAAATAACTTGGAAATAGGAATTGCTCTCTATCTGTGCATTTATGTATGAAGAGATGAGGTGGCTCTTGTAAGGGAAATCAGAGTGCTGGAATAGCACCATTCTCTGACAGAAAGAAGCACATGGCACCCAGACGTGTCAATGAGAATCTGTCTTGTTGACCTTGATGCACTTTGCACCAAGAGTAAGAATTTCATCGTATATAAAATGCCGTAACTACACTTAAAGACATCTCAAAACTAATACTGCCTTTGGCACGTGCACCAATGACAATGCAAGTAAGAGTCAAGCACTCTCCTGAAATAAAACAGGAAACAGAAAAGCTGCCGCAACCACAAATCCTATGCTCCACAAAGCTGAACAAATAGCGCATGCAGTATTCCTTGAAATTCAACCATCTGAGGTAGCTTTTATGAGGTGGCAGGAAGCAAGAGAGGTTATCTGCATTTCAAATCCCACACCACTTTATGCACAGTAAGGAAAGTGGGGTTTGTTTTGGGTTCGGGAGTAGGGTGGGTGGTGTTTGGTTGGTTTCTTGTTCTGTTTTTTAAATTGAAAGGGCTTCAGGTTAACAGCTTTTGCTTTTTATCACCTAGAATGACAGACGCTTTAAAGAACTAAAGTTAATAAGCAGACACTGTATTTGAGTCGACTTCAGTTTCCACACTGATTGCCAAGTCTCAAGATCATCTCAAGGTAAGAAAAACAAGGAGAAAACAGCAAGGCTTGTACTTTGAGGCCTTCAAGGATTTGGGCTGCCAATTTTTAGCCATATCAACTACTATCTTAATATGATCCTTTGCCAGCAACCTAAGGACCACAGAGCACTGTGGCTGTGAAAAATGCATCAAAAATGGCAAAACCAGATGTTAACCTTAATGGCATAAAATTCCCTACAAGGTATTTCTAATCATTAAGCTTATTTGCATATATACAACCAGTACGACTGGTCTCTCTCTCTTGCATTCAGATAAGCTTTACGTGAGAGAATCCTTCTTCCAGGATTGTCCTTAGCTGTAGAGATGTGTAATTGCTCTCAACAGAATTTGGATGGTGAGAGTGGAGCTACAGCTCAGATATCAATCACTGGACAGAATTACTTGAGACCAGGCCTCAAATATGTGCTATGCTCACAAAAAAAAACACACTACTTTCTTGTACAACTGCCTACACGTACAAAATGAGTACACAGGGATTCAACAATTTTGATTACCTAAAGACAGCAAATTGAAGATAAATCCTCCTATTGAGTATAAAACTCAAAAATTTGTGCTAACAATACAATTTGGCAGCTCATTTTTCTTGTTGGCAATGGGGTATTACTGAAAAAAGCAAGATTAGTCCTAGGACTGATCCTTCAGGTAAGTCATCGATTATTTCCCACTGCTTGTTAGTTTTCTTATGAACAGCTGGCTGCCTTTAATTTGTGCATTAAGTTCTAACTTGGCTAGGTATGTGACTAGATAATACTCCTTTTTTTTCCCCTTGCAATTGTTCTGTCTGGCAGTTCCTAAAGCTTCTCAGCCTCAGCACAAGAGCTGTGTGTCACAAGGAATAGAAGTAACTTTCTGTAGAGGGAGTGCATTTATTGTCTAGAATACTCAGGAGCATTTCATGTAGATCAAAAGAAGAATGCTAGACTATACATATCTTTAGCATATTTCAGGTCAGCTGTGTTCAACATTTTAAATAATATGCTTTGCCCTTCTTCCTCTTTCAGTTTTGCAACCTTCTTTCCAGTCGCATGTCTCCTGCTCTATGAAGGGAATGGCTGACTTAAATTTATGGATGCCTCCTTTACTTTTCTAGGCAGATCATGCCAGCCTGGTCCAGTTTCAGGCACTCAGGCTGGCACCTGAGAAAAGCAGCAGGTTTATATTGCCAAAACTCGGCACCTCCCAGTATTGCTACAGGTCTACATCCTACTTAGATATTTATAGGATACCAGGAACAGTAATACAGAGTGAAGTTAGTATTTGCTGTTAACCATACATACTCCACAATAACTACAGGCAGAAAATGAACACATAAAATAGATGTTGCTTTTGGGAAGTAATTGGAGGAAAGTTTCCATCTCATGCTTTAAGAGATTCTCATGTCAGAAGTACCAAGGTTGTAAAGGGTGCCACAGTTGAAGGGCACACTGCTACTTATTCAGCTATAGTGTTGTGCACTGAGATGAACTTTATGGGTCCAGGAATTATAAAGACTGAGTAGATTCTGCAAATGCCTAATAAGTCATGTAGGCCAGTGGAAACAGGTTTTCCAAATTCAAAAAGTAAATTGCTCTGTATTTCTACAAACGATACTGCAAAGCTAGCTGCAATGAAAGCAAATAATAACAACAGCAGCAGCAATCACCACCTACCTTTACAATCCTTTTCCATCAAAGATCACCAAACCACCTGGGAGCAATGAACACAAGAAATTGACATGCTGACATTTTGAAAGACATAAGAGAAAGCTCAGGAAAATAAAGCCACTGCCCAGCAGAGCAGTTCTGACTTCATCCCTAGCAAGTGTTCCACTGACTACAACCACATTTCTAAGTGAAATTCAGGATATTTGGTACATTTCTGTGTAACTGAGTAGACTCTTGAATAATAAAAGGTCACACATCATAGTCACATAGTTACTATGGTTTTGATTTGTGGAAGGCTTCAAATACTCAGAATTGAAATGTGATGTTGCTGAACAAACATGCTGTAGTCTTTAGGTCTGAGAGACCTTGATTACTTGGTAAGCTGGAAACCAGCTTTATCTTCCAAGTGTACTTCAAGGCCTGGTTTTTCAATAGGCAGAGACAGGTTTAGAAGCAGAACACCTTGCAATTGGGAGGTAACCCTTCTCCCCACCTCTCTTTTCCACAAGATATATAAGCAACTCAGGTGGCTGCTCAATTAGGTATCAGAATATCCAGTTTACTGTATTGAAAATACTTCCAGTGCACATGTGAAACGCTTCAAGCTTTTAACAGGTGACAAACATTCCATCAAACAGAATATTGTGTAACCAACCAACAGCAATGACTTTGCAAGTAATATAGTGCTTTGCAATAAGAGATTTGGCATTGGCATACCCTAGGACTCTCCTAGTAGGATATTCCTTTGTTTTGTATCATGACAGTGATTTTTGAAGTCTACCAGTTATTTCTAGCTCTTCTTTACAGACATCTGTGGTCCCTGGAAAAGGCAAGCTAACACAACATAACACAGACAAAACAAAAGGCACTATACAGTCATCATCTTGTTCTCGCAGGTCTGTTCAGAACACACCTCACTAACTGTCCTGCAAGCTGTGATCAGTCATAATCCACTGAATAGGTTATATTTAAAGGGATATATGTCCATCTACAGAAAGCAGGGGTCCAGTCTGCTCTATTAATGCTGAAGTGTATGCTTTAAATTAATTACCCTGAACTGACATCTATGTGAAAGATCAGATCCCATGATCTTCCCCAACATGACAGAGCAGAATTTAGCCTTGTGCATCTGTTGTTGACAAAGGACACATTCATAATTCAAAATGTAAGCCACAGCCATGTGCATAAAGAGCTGTAAATGGTTTGCAGGAACTGAATGCCACAAAAAAGCAGTGTTATATATTGCACTAAAATAAGAATGCAGGTGTCAAAAGGAGCTGGGTGCACGCACTAGGGCAGACTAACCTCATAGGCTATCTGGAACATGCAAGGATGGGAGGCAAGACATTTGCCTGCCTAGGCAAAGCATGAGACTAAGGAACATTCTGCTGTGCTTCAAGGTTCCCATCAGTTATGCAGGCTAATATGACTGCTTGACCTAATATTCATGGATACCAATACTCAGGACAGTAACGCACAATATGAAATTGTATAGCCCTATTCTAACACATAATCACATCTGGGAGCTTCTCCTTTTCTGCTTTCTTTCATTCTACTCATCCTCTACTTTAAACTACTGCTGTTAGAAAGAAAAGAAAGAAAAGATATCAAGCCCTGCTTGTGCAGTTTGATCAGGGATGTAAAAAAGCTTACAGCTTCAAAAAGCTGTGAGGAGAGACATCAGAAGCTCAGCAGGGCCGTATGTGCACATTTTGAAGGGGCAATTGGATATTTTTTTGGTTCATGAAAGTCTTCCACACATACTATTTTGACTGAATCTTGCCTGAGCTGTAAGTCTGAAGCAGGTCCACATGAAGAGAGCAACATATGCAGATACATACTCCCCATGTTCTGAAGATTTCAGAATATTTGGATCTTTTCCAGTCAGTGCTGTGATTGCAAACTGGAGCAGACCTAACAGCTTTAGTTGGCAACAAAGCTCAGTCTAGGCTCTACCTAAAAGCCTCTGTCTTCCCTGGGTATACAGGGAATGAGAGTAGGTTGTTACAGCCTGAACACATCTGAATACTGCCACTGCTTCTGGGGGGCCAACTAGCTGGTTCAGAGCTAGGTAGGTTTCCAAATGACACAGTTCGCACTGAGCAGGCACAGAACAGCCCTATGAGCAGATTGATGCCAGACTTTACCACTCAAAAGCCTCTCCCTGCAAAGCAATTTCAAGCAATGACAGTAACTGCCTTTTACCCCATCCTGTTAAATATTTGTCAGACATTTCTGAGGGTGTAAGGACAGTCGCAAAGAAAACACTTTCTAAATGTTTTCCAGGGCTGGATTTGCTGTGAGAAGGCAATTAATACACTAATCAGATGATAAAACATGGAGTTTAAACAAATGTTTTCAGTTATCTCGTCCATCTTTCCAAAGAGGAAGTTTCTCTCTGGTACACTCTCTAATGTTGTGTTCAGTTTAATTAAAAGATTTCTTATGCCTCAGAGGTTTTGCTTCTCTCCATCAGAACTGCACCACACCACAACTGATCCCTCCAGGTGGTTTTCCCCATATTTACCAAAATCTTTTATTTGGCCATATCCCTCATTGCACATAGGCATTACGTATCTCCCCAGTCCAGGTGATGCCCAGTTATGCTCTTCAAACTCATGTTTCAAAATCCCTAGCATCCAGACAGAGAAAATGTAAAGGTAAAGCCAATACAGAAGCAATACCTGTGGTGTATACAAAGCAACCTTTCCGTACTTACAGAATGCATTAGAGCTGCTCTCCATTCTGCTGGTATTCATTGTGCTTTTTCTTACATATTGAGGTATCAGCCCTATCCCTGAACTAGGTCACAGAAATTTGTTGAGAGGCATTGCTTTTCAAGCTGCAGATTGTATTCTAAGCATCAACAGATGCCAGTGCAGGCAGACACGAGTTTTCCCTTCAGCAAAAACTCCTCCAAGACCTTTCATTCAATGTCTTCCTAATCACTAGTTGTCCACCCATGGCATCTGGAGACAATGCCCTAACTTTTACTGTTCACTGCAGCCTTCACTTTTGTTATCCACATTCAAGAGATTCAGAAGGAAATTGTCTTGACCAAGGGACTGAAACAACATTAATCAGCAAAGGTCCAGCCACCGATGCTGCCATGGGTATCTTGCATGATCTGCACAAGCTGTCAGTGCACAGCATCACAGTCATGTATGAGCACTAAATGGTTCCTAGCTTCTACGGGCTTGATTCTGGCCACTCTCCATCTCAATCCTGCAAGTTTTGGTCTCTCTCCTTCTCAGTTCTGCACATTTGCAATAAATTAATAGTTCTAGCATGCACTGTGAAAATAAGTGAATACACATTCAAGAGATTGTCTATACAGCAAGAACCATCATCACGAGACAGACATGTAAAGTAGCCATAATCCTAATCGGATAAATGACTGTTTAAGACAAGCTCCCACGTCTCCTCCACAGTTCTTGAAGACATAGCTATGCATGAACATCTGTGCTTTTCCTATAGTAAAATGGTTAAACACTTCATTTCTTCACCTTGACTTCTACAGAAAAAAGAAGTTAGCATAAAAAGATAGCAACTCTCATCTGTTCTGCATCCCCATTTTAGCCATCACAGAAGCTTTTGCTTCCTTTGGAAATTCAAACCCTAAGCACTCTAGAATTACATGCTGCATCAAGTGAAAATAAAAATACCACAACAGAGGAAGTATGCAACTCTCTATTTTTTCATTTGAATGAATCACATTGGAGACCCACAGTGGAAGTGGTTTTGCAGCAGATTTAAAGCAAAGGCTGTTCTTCCGATCAAATTTTATTGTAAGTGAAAGAAGTTTTTCAATACTTTCTTCCTGTAAGCTTGAAGAGCCACTGTTACACTTCTAGGTATCTTATGTGAAGTCAGTATTTTTATTCCCTACACACTTCAACTCTTTCCAGCTTTTGTTGTACACATAATGCAATTCAAATTCAAAACTGCAGCTTTCAATCAGGTAGCTTTTACATGTGACAGTCCAACACTGAAACTGGTATCAGAATGAAATTGAGTGGAGTGTAAAATACATTGCTTTTAATGGATTCATTGGCAAAAAAAAAAAAAAACCTCAACCAAAACTAAAACCACTGTGATCTATTAATTCAAATTACGATTAAGCAAGTAAAGGATTTGGCTGGATTGTTGAATAGAAATAGAGGAGAACTGCCACAGACTTAGATAAGAACATACCATTAAGGAAAAACATTGTGTTCAGGATGTTTGGCAAAAGACCATAGTAACAATGCCTCTCTTCTGACAGTAGGAGCATTTTCCTTCATTCCTAGCAGGCTCAGCCAAAATTTAGCTAATATTAAAGTTCAGAGAGCGCTATAGCACCAGACAGTTTAATTAACTACTTACGTGTTCCAAATAATTTGGCTGAGAGTGAACAGAACTCATTTTAAAAGGAGCCAAGATTATCATGTGCAAGAAGAAATAGAGTCCCTCATTCAAGAAGAATTAGGAAGTCACTGTAAGTAACATCTGCACATTTACTGTAAATCATTTTGGTGACAGAAGGTACTGCCATGCAGTCTGATCAGCATTACCAGTGAAGCACAGCCAATTATTTTGATATGTTTGTATGACAGACTGCTGTTATTAGTCAACATTAGGATGGCTGATGTAGCTGCATAGGGCTGCCATCCCCCAAACTTCCTGGTTTGTACTCTCAAAAAATCTAAATTGAGGTGAGGAACAGGGATGAGGGTTTTCTTTCATTTGCATCATGTAAAGTCCACTTCCACCTGCATCTTCTCTTCTAGCAACCTGCAACTCATCTTGAATGCTGTATGTTACCTCCTGTTTTACCTTCAACACTTCCATCATCACCAGTGTCTGTGCTTGGAGGATGTCTCCAACCTCTGGATTGGCATAATCAGGTTAAACAACAGGATGGAGTAGACTGAACCAGATGCCGATTAGTATAGTATTAAACTGTACAGCACAGTACAAGGAGGGGGAACGGGAAGAACACACAGACACCTACACCCTACCTAACCCCTGAGTATCTCCTTTACTCAGTTTTTCCTAGTGACTGCGAGGAGATAAATGCATTAATTGACTCTCAAATACTGAATGATAGAAGCATAGAATAGGTAGGGTTGGAATGACACAAGCCCAGAACGCGAGCTATTCAGGGGAGGCAAAAGTCTTTGACCAGCCTTTGAAAACTTCTGACAAGGCATCTTGTGTTGGGAAAAAAAACAGAGCCTTCACCTAAATGTGAAGCACAGCCTCCTTCAGGAATTGCTCTTTTCAAAAGAGAGTGGGGGGCAGATGGAGATGCAGGAAAGAAAATGACCTAAGTATACAGGGCTCATAGGTACTGTGACACCACAAAGAAAAACAAAAAGATCATACATTTGACTTCTAGATTAAGTGCAGGGATGTGCAGTGAAATCAATAAAGCAAAAGGGACAAGGAAAACAGAGTATTCAGAAATGCATGGGCATGGTTCAATGAGTTAATAAATTGGCCTAGCAATGCTGGACAAAGGTTCCTTGCAAGGTACCCCTGATAAAATGAAATTGCCAGTGACATTCGGTATTATCCCATGTATTATCCCATTACCCCATCCCTAAATTAACATCATCCCCTTCTCTATTACTGATTTATCTTGGGCCGTCCTTCTTCTGTACAGAGATGCAAAATGGCACTGACAGGATTAAATCAAGCACTTGGGTTTTGAGTAAGCTACTAGTAAAACTCCAGGCAGGCAGGGGTCAGGGAGAATAAATACCATCTATGTGATGGAACCACAGCAGTAGCCTTTCTGGTTAGTATTATGCTTGCACAGATGGCTTTTTTAGATGAAAAATAAGTCACAGCAGACTTTATTACTTCCTATACTACAGAATGATAAAGACAACTAGTAGTATGCTACAATTAAACATAGTAACCAATTATCAAGGGCATAGCAAAGCTCTGGAAGTATTCTGAATTCTAAACATTCTGTCTATTTCCCAGGCGGTTGGTTAAGGACTTTCCTGTATTAATGATTCACAGCCCATGACCCATTAAGCAGATGACAAGTGAAACCCAAGTGCACAAGCATCATGCCAGCTCTGAGGAGAGCTGCTGCAGACACCTTTGTGTCATGTTCTCAGGCTCTGGAGCACTGCAGACACAACTCGGGTCAATCAGGGTAAAGACATCCCAGGGGACACCTAATCAAGTTGGCCTCAAAAGTTGGAAACAAAGCCCATGCTGGCAGAGGTGGCTGGGAAGAGCAGGGGAAATGAAAAAAGACAAGGAATGTTACCAGTGATTTTGAGTGAATTTAGCCAGAACCACTAAGCCTGCAGTACAACCAGATCAGATAGACTGTTGGTTCTGAAACCAGCATGGCAAGGAGACATATCTGATTGGGCAGCAAAAAAGAAATAATAATCATATATATCAAGATTTCTTTCATTGTCTCTCTTATTCTCTCTATGACACTATATCCATGTCCTGCCTTAGTTGAGGAAAACACATTCTCTCTTTTTGCCCTGTAATTCTACAGTACCTGACAAAAGGGTAACATAAATAATAAAAAGCAATAAAACATCAATCACAACTACAGGCTCATAACCCACTCTTCAACCACAAACTGGACATTTGATGTGGAAGCTGCTTGATACAGAAGTGCATGAGAGCAAATAAAAATCTGCATCTATCTACAGCAAAGATGCATCTCCACTTTATTTAGCATACAGTCCTTCCAGGATACTCAGACAGACTAATCAGATGAACGTATCTGTAGACTGTCCCATATGACAGACTGAATTTCTTACCTAACATTTGCACAAAACATGGTGGCTGGTTTGCCTGGAGGTCAAACAGGAGATGTGACCTGAGAATCTTGTTCGCATTTCTTGATCAAAGGCACAAAGCTTTGAAGCTCTACTGAAAAGCACATGTCCACTGAAGTAGCCACTTATCTGTATCAGTAAATTTATTTAAGTGAAAGGGGAACTTCAGCTCTGTAAGTATAAGGACTCTTATTTTCCATGGAAAATCTGGTGTTGCACCTCAAAATGCACACAACAGCAGTTAGCAAAATGCAGGTCAACTGATTAAAACAATATGCAGATACTTTAACATTTAGTTTATTTAATATTTAAATAAACAACACTTAAAATCTGAGTCTATGAATCAGGTATATGTTGATGTAAAAAATTAGCACATATGCTTTTGCTCTCATCCTAGCTTTTGCTGTATTCCTTAGAAATCACCAAGAAGTCTATCGGATTTGGTGGGGGGAAAAGTCCTGGAACAGTATTTGTGGCAATAATCAACTTCATTTTCCAATACTAAAAAGGGAATGTTGGCATCAACATTCAAATTGAGGCCGTCCTTATCCTACATTATTTAACAAGATTTAATCTATCAGTTGTCAAATTAACCAATAAAGTCATTAAAATGAAATACACCTTCTCTCCACGACAGATGCAAATCACATCAGGTCACATTAAAGTGGCTATTAAAAACATGCAGAAGAAAAATAACCCAATGATTGTAAAATCCAGTTTCGCTTCTAGGCTATTTATTATTGCAGATTAAACAGGTCTAACAAACAAACAAACCCATCACCTGCACTGTTTATGTTTAATGATTAGAATTACAACTTGTAAACCGTGTGCCTGGATTCTTTAGAGTTGAGCTGGTTTCACCAAGGTCACAGAAGCATCTAGACTGATGAGACAATAAAGAAAACAAAAAGTTACCTTCTAAAAGAAAGGCTCTTTCTCAGTTGATCATCACCATCAACTCAAGCCCAAGAACTGTTTGTCTGGTTTACTCTTAGGTGGAATTCCACACCCTCTGTGTAAATATGCTTTAAATCAGATTATTACTTTCATACATCTTTTTATTTTCCTAGGAAATGGCGAATGCTGCTTTTCTTTCACCACATGAACATTTGTGTTTTTTTCTCTTTAAATCAAGCAGCTTTCAGATGGAAATTGGAATTAAATTAAAATGCACATAACCGCCATTTCACATTTTTCAAAGCAATGAAAGACTTTCATTACAATCTAGGATAGGTGGGTTTGTCCTGTCTCATCAAATTCAATCCAGTGCTGCTACAGGAAACATGTCATGAAATACCTCTCATACACTTTCTAGCATCCATTTTAAAATCACTCAGGCTTCTTCTTCCCCAGCTGCAATCTCCTGGAAGGCTCATTCCTCCAATTGATAGCATCACAGTTCTAATTTGCAGCCTGATTTTATTTGAATGGATCTTAAATCAAGATTGAAAATCAAGTTATTTCACATTAACCTTTATTTTTATTCCAACTATTCATGATCACTGTATGCCTTCTAATATTTCTATTCAATCCTTGCCTACTGCTTCACCATATTTCTGGTAAAGCTGTAAAAATCTATTTGAATACCAGTAACAGTTGATTTAGTTTTGCTGCCAAGATACTTGTACATCAGAAAACAAAGCTTGCTGACCTTATCCAACATTCTAGCCAGGTTACGTATGTTGACCAACCAGTGCTCCAGTCCGTGTTAAATCATACTTCCCTCTGTTCCACCCCCAACCCCCCAGTTGCGTCTTTATCCTCTACCCAATAAAATAATCTTATGTGCTACAGAGACATAAATAAGCTTATCTAACCACATCTTGCATTTAAAAGTGAACTGATTTACTGGACATACGTGGTTGAGCTCAGTAGCTAGAGATAATATTGATTGTTTCTCATCACCAAGCCCTTCCACACTTTATGAGTACAGCTTCTCATCATCTCATACCTCATTTTTATTCACACACTGAAAGAGAAAATAAACCATTCTACTTTTTTCAAACCTAAGCATTGAACTGAAGTCAAATGACTACAATAAAATAATGATGATTAACAAAAAAATCCATCTCTGACTTTCCAGTAGACCCCTATAAAAAGCTTCTTCAGCTTACTTCAGCTTGCTCAGCTGGTAATGTGGCCAGTTTTGTCTGTCCCCCTTAAGCTTTCAGCATCTCATCTTATAAAAAACTATTTACTTTGAATGATTTTAAACTAAACTGAGGAATTTATTAACAAAGTGCCACATTTTTCATTTTAATCAGGTCTACTTTTCAAGAGAAACGTATGAATTCAATGAAATACAAATCTTGTGCTTTTATCTTTCAAATCAGTTTTCTGTGTTTCACTTAAATTTGTGACAGAAGGTAGCTGCTAAATACTAACTGCTGAAAGGTATGTAGGGGACACTGTATGTTTCTAAAGTGATACTCACCCTAACAAGCAGACTTCAGAAACTATTATCTGCCAACACAGCAACTGGAAGAGACCTCTTCTCTCATCACGCTTGCTGCCTGCAGCCCTAGGTAACTACATCCTAAACACACTTCCACTCAATCATCGAAGACCAAAGGCCCTCTGCACTCAGGCACCTAATTCTGGGGTGAAATGCCTGTAATTGCATAGCCTCATCACTATCACTTCCAAGAAGAGTTGGCCATTTATTTAGAAAGTGTGTCTGTGTACTGTACAAATCCTTACTACACAAATACATTTAATTAATGCACATCTGAAGATGCAATTTCAAAGCCAGGCTCTCCTGCCACGCTTTAGTTCAGGTTTTTGAGTCCAACTGTAACACTTTTGCTTCAATCGTAACTCAGACAAAACTCCCAGCAAGAACGGCTCAGGTGTGGTCATTTTAAATCAGTGAATCACTGCAAGTAGGGAGGAGAAAAAAGAGAGGAAAGTGGGATGGCTTTTGATGGGAAGAAATAAATGATCTGTTGACAGAGAACATGATAGGAAGGCATTCTGCCTTGCAATATCTTCCATACAGCTTCTCTGAAAGTTAATTTAACTAGAGAGACTGTAAACACCAGCAAGATATTTTAGGGACAGTCCATCTTTACAAAATTTTCTGGTATTTATCAAACCATATCAGATTTACTGTAACCATTCAAAGCATCCTGAGTTTGCCACAAACAGTATGTTATAGAAGTTAAAATAGTGCTCCCTAGAGGACCCTTCAATTTTTGATAGTTTCCTTCATAAATCTAACCACTCACTGTACACTGGTACCTCTCTTCTGCTCCACCATACTTTCCTTCTGCCACAGGGAATTCTGAGCTATTTCACAACATTTATAATCTGTCAACCCATACCTATATCTTTCACACTAAATAAAGCCAAGTTCAAAAAGAACTAGTCAAAAACCATCAGATGCAATTATTCATTTTCCCATATCACTTTATATCTCTGCCTATGCATCTACTTGCACGTCAGGTCTGCAAGGAGTTGAGACATAGCCATAGCATTGACACAAAAAACATCACACAGGGCTGTTGAGTACTTGGTACAAAAAGATTTCCAGTGAAGCAAGAAGTTTGTTTTACATTGAAGGCATAGATTTGACTTGTACTCCATTTAAAGCACTGAAACACTGATGGTTCACAGCTAGTAGGGGTCTTTTCTATGGAAGGCGAGCAACGCAGAGAGTAACTGACACTGGCCACAGCCCACTTCCAGTCTGGGATGAGCTCAAATATTGAGAACTAAACCTTACCAATGAAAAGATTTTTTAATCACTCTGAAGACCTCCGACGTTCAGCTGTGTAAGTGTTGATGCCACATCAGAAATGTACCCCTGTAGGTATGGTAGGTACTGATGAGTACCTTTAGTTGCTCCAAACCCCTGCAATAAATACAAGATGCAGAGCATGTTCTGATGCCTGAGTGTGCTCCACTACTGTCCCTGTTACAATTTCCAGTAGGAAATGTATCTTAAAGTCTGGAGAAATAAACCATGTTTGACTTGAAGACAGAAAGATACAGTCTCCCCCCACTGTGAGCACTATTATCCCACCAAATTGCCTAGGCAAAGACTGACACGTTACCTCTCACAAGTACTTTTGAAGCAGGATCCAAATACATCAACAGGGAAGCAGGAAAAGGGACTAAAAACACAGAGACCATTTCGTGTCATTATTCCTTCCCTCTGCCCACACCAAATTTCTTAGTACAAACCTAGTGCTAGAAGTACAGGAGTCCCAGCCAGGGCAGTAACACCCAGCACAGTTATTTCTTAGTCTGTTGCAAACTCTGAAATGCCTCTACAGACAGGTCTCCAATTTTGACTTCATCCTCCAAATGCCATTTCCAGTGTGATTAAAATATAAAGACTCTAAACCACCAAAGTATAGCAGCTACATTTCACTGCAGGTTGGAACAGTAGATGCTGAACAAACCAAATGACTTTACCTGCATATCGATACGTGGAAAGAATCTGGCTTTAAAATGTCAGGGAAAAAAAAGGAACTAGGTCACAATAAGGAGTTATAGCCCAAGATTAATCCCTACTCTGTTCTCTAACAGTGTTCTCCTGCTGCTGAGCTTAAAAGGAGGAAAGTCTTTTCAGCTCTCAAAAGAAGGCTTCTCTTGAAAGCTGCATTTTTATCAGATGGAAATCTGGCAATGTCAACTCGCTTATGGTAAATTGCCAATTCCTTTCTTGATAGGTTATTATCAAGTAAATGCAAAGTAAATTCTTAATTAGTTGTTTCAACTGAATTAACAATTGCTTCAACACAATATACATTATCACAGCAGCTGCTGCAGAATTTGGACAGAACAATCTCAACACCTGTAAATGTGCAGGTTGAAGGAGGTGATTCTGCCCCTCTGCTCTCATGAGACCCCACTTGGAGCAGCACATGTAGTTTTGGTGTCCTCAACACAAAAAGGACACGGAGCTGTTGGAACAAGTCCAGAGGAGGGCCACGAGGATGATCATGGGACTGGAGCAACTCCCATATGAAGACAGGATGAGAAAGTTGGGGCTGTTCAGCCTGGAGAAGAGAAGGCTGCGTGGAGACCTCATAGCAGCCTTCCAGTATCTGAAGGGGCTACAAGGATGCTGGGCAAGGACTCTTCATCAGGGACTGTTGAGGTAGGACAAGGGGTAATGGGTTCAAGCTGAAACAAGGGAAGTTTAAATCAGCTATAAGGAAGTTCACACACCCTGTGAAGGTGGTGAGGCCCTGGTGCAGACTGCCCAAAGAAGTGGTAAATGCTCCATTCCTGGCAGTGTTCAAGGCCACGCTGGACAGAGCTTGGAGCAAAGTGTCCCTGCCCATGGCAGGGGGCTGGAACTGGATGATTTTAAGGTCCTTTCCAACCCAAACCATTCTATGATTACTATGAATACATTCCAACTTCCACTGCAGCTCTATGTTTTAAGCTCCTTGTATGATTTTCTTTTCTACACCTGATGAAACTCCCATCAAAGCTTTGTCAAGGATGGAATAAATGCAGGTCTTCCTTATTTTAACATTTTTATTTTTTATTAACAATAAATAATAATAATATAATTAACATTTTTTAATTTTTTATTCAAACAAAATAATTTGGAAACAGTAAAAAACCCCAGGCAAACAAAACAAGTAACACCCATGCACTCATTCCTAGTAACTGAAAGTCTTACTTTTGGATTAGTAAAATACAGTTTCCATGTGTGTGTATCTTACCGCACCCACTTCTTCACAGCTGCAGAAAATGACAGCAGAACTAATTTGCTGATGTGTCAAGGAAATTTTTCTGTTTCTATCCCATTCTCTTTCCTCCACTCTGCTGATGTTACCTTTATCTTCCTCTCTTAAAATGCTTACCCTTATCTAACTTTTCCTCTCCCCTGACATTCCGTTTTTCTCTCTTAACTCATTTTACCACATAGGGGACTGTTTCCATTTCTAATGATACCTCCACATCCGTCTGATTTAAGGAGCTTTTATTATTTTTTAATCAAAGACCATCACAGCTTCTTCAAATGAAGGAACCGCAACCGCACGTCAGAACACAAACTAACTCACACTGGTCCTGAGACTCACTGGATTTCAGCTGAGCTTTGTGAACAGATTACAAACCTTCATCCAGCCCCTCTTTGCTGGGCTCTACTGAGCACTCAAAGAAAATAGGAGAACTGAAACAGGGAAAGAGCTTCAAATGCTTACTGGTGACAGTGAAAACAGCAAGAGCCCAAAAGAATATTACAGTCAGGAATGACAGGACAGAAGAATAAAAGGAGAAGGCAACACGTACGAGAAACAGTCCAATTTGCAGAGCTTCTCCTGGCCAGCTGTAGTTAAAGCTGCCAGGACTTGAGTCCTTTCATTCCTCCCCACCCCCATAATGGTATTTCTCTGCCTCTAATGGTCTTTTAAAAAAACACATCTTAAGTTCCATTTCCTCCTAGTAGCAGTGAATGCAACCTTTATTATCTTGTATAATTTCTGGGTGCAGCCATAAAACCAAAACTTGTATTTTACATGGCTTCAACCAAATCATAGTTCAGTAAGGTAAAATAACCACCTGTGCCCTGGAAGCTGCACTTTGAATTTTCCTCTTGGACTCCACATGTGTCTTGGTTTATATCAAAACTCCAAATAACACAACACTTCTATGATAAAGTTAACAAAAACAGGCAAGTTCAGATTTGGCAACTCGAGCTTATTCTTTGTTTCACTGACAAGCTGCAAAAGCTTTTAACTTCCCTACGTGAACAACAGAAATCATTTTCTCTTTCTTTTCCATTTGGAGGCTTGTAGAGCATTCAACTTATCTACATGAATACAAACAGACTGAATCTAACCTTCGTGCATCCTTGAGGTTTTGTAACAGAAAAGGTTTTGTAACTACTCTTTGTAGTGCTGTAAGAGAAGCAAGTGTAAACACGATGAGGGTAATATGGTAAGTAAAGATACGGTAGCCCTGGATCATATAATCCAATTTATTGTGCCTTTCTAAGGTCACAGTTATGGTAGCCTTGGTGAATCAGCCTCTGCAATTTGGACGTTAAGGAGAATGATCCTGAGCAGTCCACATCCTCCTTGCAAAGTGAAAGAATGCACCCACCAAAATGCTTGCTCCAGGTCTATGAAAGCATGTCAGAAACATTCCTCCTCTCCAGCCCATCAGCAAACCCTCCTGCTCTGAAATGAGCAACAGACTGCATCTTTTCATTTTGCTTCTGAAATGAGAGCTGCCTGCCTGCTCTTTGACAAGCTGTACAACAGAATCACTTGCAGAGGCTGCCAAGCTGCTTCTGAAAATACTTACAAATTGAATTGCAGCATCAGGATTTTGGGGACCTTTTACTTGGTTAATGGTCAAGGGTTGTGCTGCTGTTGTTGGCCCAAGTTGTGTTTGGGCTAGCTACTGGGCTTCCCCACAACACAGTCAAGCTTACACCTTCCACAGGGCATTTGGGCTGAACTTGAATTTGAGCAGCATGAGCTGTGAGGGTGTGGGTTCTGCAGTTTCATTGGAAACCGTTCTGATGAGCAGTCCACAGGCACTGGGCCTTGTGTTTCAGGAACAATGTTATCTTAAAGTCTCCAAAAGAAGAGATGGATGTATAAATCCTGCTTACATTTTAAAAGACCTATCATCTGAGTCTTCAACCACTAGTGCCATATGAAAGCTGCCTCTCCTGTGTGAAGAGGCTTAATCACAAAATAACTCAATAACACAATTTCCTCCTCCAGATAAAGCTGTTGCTTGAAACATCTTTTTTGTGTGTTCCTTGCCCTGAAAATGAAGTTAATTTGGTACATTTCTATTTTCTCAACTTTTCCCTTATCTTCTCCATCATGGGCTGACAGAGCAGAGCAATGACTTCTGTCACAGATTAACACCACATTACATTTGTTAAAACTCTCGGAAGTAACTCAAATACTATTGCAATATAGATTCTACCCTTTCCCTTCCTCAGGCCATAACCAGTGAAAGGGAGAAGTAAATCTCGTCCTGCAACGTAACATTAAACTGAAATTGGATGCAAGACTAAAATACCACCAGCATCATTTTTGTTATATGGTGCACTGTTTTCTTGCATATTCTACTGTCAGGCAGTTGAGCTTCAGCAAAGGCACTTGTGAGAAAACAGCTCGTAACCTTTAAACTGTCATTTCGAACCGAAGCAAAAGAAAGACAAACCACCTCTAATAAAAGTTTGATCACTTAATTTCTATACACTGGCTCCCAAAGCCACATAACAAGTAGCAAAATACTGCAAAGGAAAATAGAGTAGCGCTTCTTATAGGGAATGAGAACTTGGTCAAATTGCATTTTCTATCCTACCAGATAAATTAGGGCCTGACTCAGGTCCTAATAAACATACACGGTGACTCTCAATGACCTCAAAACTTGCTGAATCGCAGTGGTATCATATTGATCTTACAGCACAAGTCAGACTTAGCTGTTTCTTCAAGTTAGAAAGGAGTGATGTGCAACTCCAGGAGGTGACACAAAGCGCACATGTTACTTGAAAAGATGCAGGGCTGTATAACTGAATTTGTTATTGTTGGTTTTGTTTGGTTGTTGTGTCCATTCCCCCCAAACCTCATCTGCATTTCAATGGATACACTGCTTTCTGGCAACTGCTTCCTTGGTGAAAATAAAGAATCATATCAAGAACTGCAGAGAGATTTGTCTCAGTTTTGTTTTAAACCAGCACATGAGAACAGCGCTGCACAAGCCTGGAGTCCTGAAACCCTTCGCTTTATGGAAGACTCTCTTCAATGGAACTTCACAGCCACTATACAGTCACTAACTCAGCAGAACACAAACATTTGTACAGGCTGAACATACTTATAGGCCATAAATTTAACAGCGTATGCAATATTCCATTGGTTTACCTGTCCACACACCCCCTCTTGTGTACCTACGAGAATAGTAGGCATAATCATACTAATACCAGCACAACAGGAGTGAAAAGGTGGTTGAAGTATGTTCTTCCACTCTTCATCACAAGATAAAACCCAGAAGAATCCAATGTGTATCAAATGTCAAGCTCAAAACCAAAATAACATCCAAAAGGCAGATTTTCTTTACTGTAATCACTTAAACTGGGGAACACATTGCCATTTCCTTTGTGGACACTTGCAGTCTCATCCATGTAGTGCGCAAACTAACTTGAGGAAAATCAAATCAATCCATGACGTGATTAAACACTGAGATACCACCTCTGAGGTAGGAAATCCTTAAGTCATGTATCTGTAGGAGATGAACAAGTGTATCAAAGAAGCATCACTGTGCTTTCAACAGGTATCTGGTATGCTTTCAAAGGCATTCAGTACCAGCCTAGCTGAGACCACTGGCTACATGAGCCTCTGGTCTGACCTAGTGTGACTGTCTGTCATGTTCGTCCTCACAGAAGTGTCACCAAGCTCAGCATCTCTTACAAATGCATGACATTTCTGGAACATTACGATATTGCTTTCATTTGGCACGAGTAAGAAATCCACATAAGCCAAATCACCCACACAACTCACCTGGAAACACAATCTTGACAAGCCCTCTGACATACTACTCAAGAATGGAACCGTTCCATGAACTCTCCCATTGAATAATTACATGACTAAGGCATACAGGAAGCTTCCAGTCCAAAATCCTAAACTACAATGCAATTTAGATTAAACTATTAATAACGGGACCATCCCAGCCCTACATATCATTTTAACCTGATGATCCTCTATTTTATTAAGACACTGAGGCTCTTTTAACGAATGCACAACAGTAGAAAAAGAAGAAAAATAAAAGGTATAAGTTGGTCCAGGCAGCCCTGGCACCCCCAGCGCAGCCCTGGGCACCCTCAACACATCAGAAGTGGGACTGAGGTAAGCACAGCATATTTTATAGTTGTCAGAGATTTCTTCAGCAGGACACATAAAACAAGGCACTGCTTGAAAGCATAAGTGGTGATGGTCGAGTAGGAGTAGCCTGTTCAACAGCAAGACTGAAATGTTTCAGATCTACCTGCCAAACTTTTACAGATCCTTCTGAAACCATAAAACCTCTCCCAGAGAAATGAGGTCCTAAAATGAGCCATGCTTTTCTTGGAAAACTGTTCAGTCTAACAAGAATGCTTTAAATGAATAAACTTCAAATTTAAAGTCTCATCCTGTATTAAAAATTGTTTCTTTAAAAAATACTAATATTTAGGGGTAAAAAGTGAAGTAGTCACAGAAAAACTCAAGGTGTTTGCAGGTATTTAAATGATACTGAGGGAATCAATTAATATTGCCATATCCCAAAATGATTAAAAATGTTGGCCTCAGAAAGCAAGCATGGAACATAACACTAAAGGATGCAGTTGAGCAAGAAAGCGTAGAAGTCAGAGATGTACAAGAGCTTCTACATTGCTATAAATACATTTTGTAAATCTAATTGTAGGTACATCATGGTGGAACAAAAAGGCAATAGCCACACCATACCTATTAAACATTCCTACAGCCCGATGACCCCTAAAACCTGAAATGTAACAGGAAAAGGAAAGGGAAACTGCTACAGCTGCAGAAGTGCCTGCAAAAATAAGCAGCAATATGGGGCTTAAAAATAAAAGATAACAGGAAAAACCCTGGACTTGTAAATAAGCTCACAGCATATAGTGTGAGGTATCCCTGCCCATGGCAGGGGGTTGGTGATCTTAAGGCCCTTTCAAACTCTAACTATTCCATGACTATGATTTAATTACAGATCTGAAGCAGAGTCTAAGTCTACAGAAGCCTCTTAAAGCACATGAAGTTTGCTTAGCAGAAAAGCCAAAATAGGATTTTAGTAAACAGCTTAATTTGGATTTCAAAGGGCACTGGATTCAACCTTCTGCTTCTAGACACAAGCACAGATTTGGCATAATTTTAGACAATGGCTTTGGTCTCAAAACTTCAGAAAATGTTCCTTATTTGAGGCATAACAACATATATGCACATATGGCTGCTTTAACTTCAAAGTAATGTTTAAAAGGTTTCAATAATAGAAACATTTAGCTAAAGCAAGAAACAGATGAAACTGCAAAGGCAAAAATATCACCTCCCTTTGTACAGAGTAATTTCCAATGCACTTCAGACTCTATGGATTGCCAGCATGTCTACAATACCATCATATGAACATGCTTATTTATTGTGAAAGTAAGAAACCTCTTCTCAATATCTGTTTTAACAAGAATATACAGAAAATATACAGAATAAGAAATAATATTGAATTGTTATTCATTATTCTTCAGTTACAGTGCAACCTGATTTTAAAGGGAGAACTTACACATGATATTCCCTTTCCAGTTGTGGTGAGGTTTTATCCAGTTTTAATAATTTAATTCTAAGAAATGGGAGAAATCATCAGTAATTTCTTAATTTAAAGACTAAAAGACTACGAGTACCTACTTGATGAGCTAATAAGGCAAAACCAACATTGCAGAAAGTAAGCAAGCTGAATAATCTATGATGTATGCTTACTTAATCTCTCCTAAAACCACCTCTTAACCCATCACTTGCACATCCCACTCTTAAGCCTATTACACAATTACTTTCAAACACAACTGAAGAAATGGTACTTTGGCCTTTACATCTACTAACCATGGCAAGCCACACCTAAGAGATAAAATGGATTTATTTGCTTCATATATATGAAATTTATTTAAATAAGGTTCTCCAACACAATAACAATAATCCTCCTTAAGCAAAGACAGAAACACTAGTCATGTAATCCTTGTCAACTGAAAACGTCAGAGGAATTGGCTTGAAGATATTCCTTCCAGTAAAACCCTTTAGCTTCTGAAATCTGTGTGCCATGTTTCCTGCAGTGGCGTATCTCTGTTATTGCTTTCATCACATGAATGAGGTAGAAAACCTACTCAGTCTAGCAGCAACCTCCTGGCATGAAGCTGGCGTGATGGAGGAGTAAGGCCTGTTCTCCTTTTGTGATGATGATACACAACTTACAGACAGCGCTTTACAGAACCATAATCAGTTTCACACAGAGTTTAATACTCCCCCTTCTTACTCAGTGCTACTCTAGGCTGCCTCTGACACAAACACTTGTAAATGAGTATGTTTTATTGCTCAATAACCAGTGTTCACAAGCTTTACTGTGCAGAAGTAACACCTCTTAACCAGTGGTGTGCTGTCTTCAAATAGAGTCACGATGTATTCATTTCTGTCAATATGGGTAGCATTTATTTAAAACAAAAAAAGTCACTCTGGCACTCTGCTGTATTTATCATACTTAACTATAAAGCATGTTTATAAAATCTACAGAGAAACTTATTTCAGCTTCACAAACAGAGGAAAAAATAATCACTTTAATTCCTGGTATAGATTAAATCATTGCAATCAAATACCAAAGGAACCTCCAGCTCCTTCCACACCACGCACATCCACCTGGCAGATGAACCTACAGTAGTCAAGTCAAACTTAAGTGATAAAAAACTTGGTCTTGCTTTCCCCTGTGCATCATATGTGGAGGCAACAGGGGTGCAGAGGGTGAATACTTAGCGCTTGCTGCTTGCTTCATTTTCCTTCGTATTCACTCCAAGTATCTGACAGCTCCTCCCTTCTGCTGGCCATAATGAAACTTCTCTTCCTTTTTTAATGAATGGCCCTCCTCTGTACTTGCTCCAACAGGTCCATGTCCTTCTTGTATTAGCTTAATTTATCCCCTTCCCTATCCTACTCCATTCTTCCCACTCCTACCTCTTCCACCTCTCCCGTCTCTTGGATAATCCTTAAACCATATTCTTTCTTAGGACTTACCAACCCACCAACATGCAGTTTATAGAAGCGTTAATACCAAAATCCATGGCACACAGAGCAGTGTGGTTTGGGATTTCACCATTTACTTACAGGTCATAAATTTCCAGTCTGTAATAAACAGCATGAATCTAAAGCTTTTTATTTTTATTTCCACTTCCCAAGCTGTAGCCAAAGATCCTTGAGCTGTTCTCCCAAGACAGACAGCCATCACACTTCTCCTTCTAATTCAATAAAGTAGAACATGGGGGAAAAAAGTACCCATGCAGCACTCAGGGAGGGACTCAGACCCAGTCCTACACACTCCTCCAGCCCTCCTCTCACTGTTGGAAACCTTTTATTCTGCCTGATTGATCCTGAGTCCATCAGGGGGGTTTTTAGACAAATCTCAGCCTCACGCATTGAACTAGGAGCAGACACATCATAGACCTTTAAAGTCCACTAGCTCACAAGGATCAAACACTTCCCGCCCCTGCAAGCACAGCCTGCTGCAAAGGTAAGCTGGCATGCTGGGGTTTCTGATTTTGCAGAAACCTGTTGCCCGAGACATGAGGGTGAAGAACTGAGCTCAACACATACGCCCATACAGGCAGGCAGGTGAAGTGTTAAATACCAAGCAACTCATAATTAAGGCAGAATTTTGAGCCCCAACACCAAAGAAATGCAAGCGTACCTTTGTGTTGCTCACTGGCAACACTGTGGCTACACTGGGAATGAATTAATGCACGCAGCATTTGTCTCAAAACCCGTTAAAGAGGGCACTCCACTAGTGAAGACAAAGTAGTTGGGGTGTAATTCAGTGCTTCCATGGGCGAGGAACAGACACATCTCCATCTGCAGCCAAGAAGGTAACATCATACAAGGAAAAAAAATCATGCAGAGGGACTTTGTAGAAAGTCTGTGGGTGCCAGCTGTGGGAATCACAGGAGGTTAATCCTTATTGCTCTGCATCTCAAGGAACAAAAGAGGGCACAGATTTTTCTGGGAGTTTTACCCTAGTTTCTAGTTGCTCACAATCTCCAGCAAAGTTTGGGCAGGACTTGGGCAGGACCACACCTCCCACCTTTACTTTAAGCATCAGTACAGCGCTGAACACAACACATTTGAGTTTGCAAGGTGCTTCACAACTGAAGCCTCAAAGAAACTACTGGAGTCAGAATCACTTAATGACCACTGAGGGCACTAATGGGTTGGATCCTACAATGCTCTAACACACAAACTCATCAGAGATTTGATTTACCTTGACCTTGTAGTACTCCTTGACTTCAGGCTGAATGGAATCAAAATCACCACTGATGTAGTCAGGCAGGAAGCTGAAAGGAAAGCAATGAGCAGTGAAATGAAAAAGTAATCCATCTTTCTACATTTAATATTTATCTTTTGCCTTGGGTTCAGCAGTAACAGTCATCTGTCTCCTCAGTAGCTGGTGCAGTGCTGTGGTTTTGACTTTCAGCCTGGGAACAGCGCTGATAACACCGATGTGCTCAGTTGCTGCTCAGTAATGTTTACTCTGACCAAGGACTTTCTGAGTCTCATGCTCTGCCAGGGTGGAGGATAAGCCGGGAGGAAGCAGAGACAGAGCACCTGACCCAAACTGACCAAAGAGGTATTCCACACCACAGCACATCATGCCCACTGTATAAACTGGGGGCAGTTACCCGGAAAGGTGAGATCTCTGCTGGGTTGGGCTGGGAATCAGTCAGCAGGTGGTGAGCAGTTGTATTCTCTTCCCTTGTTATTTCCCTTCTCATTATCATTATTGGTGGTAGCAGCAGTGGTTTGTGTTATACCTCAGTTACTGCACTGTTCTTATCTCAACCCATGGGAGTTGCATTCTTTTGATTCTCCTCCCCATCCCTCCAGGAGCCGGGGGAGGAGGGTGGGGGGCGTGAGAGAGTGGCTGCATGGCTGACTAAGCCTAAACCATGACATCTTTCCAAGAGCATTAATCTCTGAAGGGAACAGGAGTTAGTTAAAAGTGTGTTAAAACAACAGCTGATACGAGGTGATGCAAAATAAGGTAACAGATGAACCGTAAAACTGGTAAACCAGTGCCCCTTCTTTGTTGACGAATCTACACATTGCATAGATGCCTATACATCTCCTGGGTAAGGCAAGACTTGTATGTGTATGGTTCTGGAAAGACAACTCTCAAATATCTTTCAAATGTATCATTTAGTCAGCAAAGTATCTGAAAAAGCATATCTGAGTGCTGTACATTAAGCCTTGGAGGATATCTTCTGACAGAAGATGATGATGATGCTTCTCAGACAGCTGGTATGCCACAGATGTTCCAAAGACTTGTGTTCCAAAGACTTGTATTCCAGTTATTACTGATGTCATCTCCTTTCTGCTCTTCTCCTTTATTATTAACAACATTCACCCCAAAATATGGGAGCCAAATGCTCTGTGCTTTCTAAATCATATCTTGGATGTTCAAAATGTGTATGGACCCAATTCAAAATCCTAACCATTATTTGTATGGTCACATTACTGCAAAGCACATTGAAATAATGCTGGGATATTTATCTCAACTTGCTGCTTGTCACTTTTTAATTGCAGAATGCTTCAAAATATGTACCATACAAATTCTTACCAAATTCATAATGAAACTTCAACTGTGCTGCAGAAAGAACAGCTTAAGAATACATGTTGGGAAAAAAGAAAACGACACCAAAACCAACCAACGAACCCCACAGAAATATAGCTTTCCATCTTGCATAATTCCTGGAGGCAGGACAACAGGTCAAAGTGTTGCCACTGTTCCAACACATCAGACTGAACCAAGTTCTGAAATCAAAGCTGTGATTTCAGTGTTTTCTAACGATTTAAATACATAGCTCCTCTCCTCTGAGGTTACTATCATTTATGAGGTGTATGGGAGTTCAGCAGCAAAGTAGTTTACAGCTCAAGTGGATTTAGGAGGAACTGGGCAAAGCATTTTGGGGCATGTTTTTCTTCCACATGATTTTAGAAGAACGTGGCATGGTCTACAACATCCCCCACATAAAAACTGGTACAAACCTCATGTTTGGCTCTGCTCTAAGATTTCAAAAGAGACGCGTAGTCCCTGGCCACCATGTCCTTCGAAAACTGAAAGCTGCTTCAGGAGAAGCTGGTAAGTTCAACTGCTGTTAGTTCACATGCAGCTGTGGCATTTCAAATTCACTGCTGCCAGTACTAAGGCTTTATGAAAGGATATGTACTAAATACCTCTCCAAAGGTGATGCTCCCACATTCACAGGAGCGGCAAGGGCAGTCCCTTCTGCAGCGGGATTTAATGAGGACACACAAACCAATGAGCAAATGCTTCAGTGCTCTGTTTCATGTGCTCAAGTCTGTTTCATGTGCCCAAGAAGATTCACTTCAATGTGCAGATGACCTTTTCAGCATACAAAAGCCACCATGTTTTCAAAATCTAAATTTTAAAGTGCTGCCTGTTCACCTTTCCACTATTTTCCCAATGAAATACTCAACCGAATACAACAAGCCTAAAGAACTACAGGTATTCTCTTCCCATCTGTTATTTTCCTTTCATTTCTTCCTGATTGGAGCAAAGCCATTAATAGCAAACTCAGTCCAGGCCTTTCAGTGGTGGCCCCAAATGTGAGCCCTGGAGGCATCCCAGCAGGTTGCCAAGAAGAACAACAGCCATGGAAAGCCAACTTGGTATGACACACACATCCACTCTGATGAAAAAGCAGATGTCTTTAGGTTGTTTATCTCACTGAAAATGGGGTTCATAAATCCAAAAGTGTCTCTGCCATATTTTTTCTCTACAGTAACTACAGACTGCTGTGCTTTTAGATAATCAACCATTTCTCCTGAGTGCTTCAAGAGGCATAACTGGGAGCAGAATTAGCCAAATAAGTATCTTCTCAGCATCAAATGCTCCTGCACAGCTTTAGCTCTCACCCAAAGTAAAGCCATTTTCATGACAAATGCTAGCTGAAGTTCTGTCTGCATTTTTACAAGGAAAAATCTCCATTGCACGTCCCATGTGCTCTGCCATGGCTCCTGGCCACGCTGCCTGAACGCATATTCTATGCCAGGAACTGCAACATCCATTTTCAAAACATCCTCTCTAACAGTTCCCTTGCAGCCACCACAAAGCCAGAAGCGACTGACAGAGGATAAGGAATTGTGGCTCGGAACTTCAGAATTTCAAAAAGTCTATAACCTCACATTGATGAGCATGAACAGAAGAATTCCTTCCTCTCTTCTCCTTCCTTTTTAGAAATGCCAGAAACAAGGAAAATTCAGAAAGTCACTGCGGAGGAATCCTGAGGAAGTCTCAACTTGCACTGTCTGCCTCATGAATATCATCAAGTGTTTCAGCTTTGTTGCCAGATGGCTGCTCTTTGTAACTCATTGGCTATACAACACAATAAAAGCAAGCCAGCCTTCAGTCAAGAGTGGAAAGCTGCATTTGACCTGGTCCTTTTGAGTTCTGTGGAACAAATTGCCTGAGTCGGGTGAACAGAATGAAATCAAAGCTCTTCTCTAATTAACATCAGTGAAGAAAAGTCATTCTATCCTAGTCTAAGTCATCCCAGGCTGACTAACCTCAGTAAAAATTAGCAAAACTGATAGGAAAAAAGGGGAAACAGTTCATATATATATATATATATATACACACACACATAAACCTTTTAGTGAAATAGTTTAAGAATATATTGTAATGATTGGTTTTCAATTCTTTGCTATGCTATAGTTCTGTATTTACTCCACAGTACAGCCTAGTCCAGAAGAACAGGCTCTGGAGAATCATGTATCAAGCTACTGCGATGTGAGTGGAAGAAATTATGTCAGAAAAAAAGCAGCAAGAAAGGCCTCTCCTTCAAACTTGAATCAGTCACTCTTACTTAAAGTCTGGATTAAAATCAGGTATTCGACTAATCTAACCGATGTTTTTCTACCCTCTGACCTCAAATTTATGAATAATTCTTGTCGGGTATCTTAGCTGTAGAAGCTGAGATGTATTTCAGTGACAAATATTGCACACATCCTTTTATCTTTTTGCCCATGATGGCAAAAGATGGTTTTCATTCCATTTTCTAAGCGCAATTTACAACTGCAATTTCTAAGCAGTCCAGATGATGCAGTCTCCTGCACTTCAGAACCATGTTTCACCAGTCTCATTAGCTATTAATTATCACTCTGCATATAAGGTCATGACCAGCTCAGCTGGCATGGTTCTCTGCTGGTTTACACTGACATTTATCAGGAGTGAGCCAACTCCATAATCCTAAAGGGGTAAGTATGAAATTCATGTGAGATCAGCTTCTTCTACCAAGCCTTTCCTAGAGCTGTCAACGAAAAAATCCTTAGAGGCTTTGAACCAGCTGAAGTGCTTCTTTCTCTTCTGTTTCCCTTTTTGGAGGTTGAGGGGGTTTTGTTTGACTTTAGGCTGTTGCTTTGTCGTTGCTGTTGTTTTGTGGTTTGTTTTCTTCAGGGTGTTTTTGACCCATATGGCATCCATCTAAAATGAGTATGGAGTCAGGAGACCAGGACTGCTTTCAGATAAGGACCTGCAGGCACTTCCAGAGCAGATAATGTTTCCTGTATATAAACTGTGGGGTTTTAAACCCAAAGCTTAATATGAAACCTTTAAAGGTTTAGCCAGCTTATCAAGAAAGCAATCAGCACTATTTCTCACAGATTTTGAGATGGATCCCACCTAGGGGATTTATCCCGATTGGATAAAGGGTAAATGTTGTCTGAACAGCATTAGGAGCTCCCAGGATGCTGGGCTGGACAGCAAGAGGAAAAAAAATAAGATTCCAGCAAGTTTGCCATAGTTTCAAGATATACTAATGAAATCTCAGTCACCAGTAGCATAAAAGAGTCATTGACTCTTGTCATAGACACAGATTACAAAATAAATAGGAGCTATTTAAACACTGAGGTTCTCATGCTAAGCAAACACAACTGTGCCTTTTGCCTTCAAGTAACCTATCTAATGGACACAGTTTAATTCATTAAGCTGGTTCACTTTTAAATACTCCCCACTAATGACCAGCATGTGACATTTATAATATCAGAATACTTGGTCCTTTACTCCCTCACTTTCAGAATTCAGTGGGGGTTGGCAAATATGCCTTTTTATCAGGTTATAAAAAAGAAAACAGAAAACCCAAGAGATCACACTTTAGCAGTTTATAGTAAAAACCTGTGCTGCCTCCTTAAATAAATTGCTCTGGCATAACTGTTCAGTTCTATCATTAATTCAGTTACAGTTTCCTAGTACTATTGACTTTTCGTGTGATGTAGCTCCTTTAGCACATAATTGCCTGCAATTAACCTTCTTTAAACAAATGTTAACATCAGAGACATGAGCATTTAAAGGCAATATCTGCGGTACCCTTTGCTTCCTTCAGTTAGAACACAGCAAACGTTCCCACGCAGACAAGCCGTATGTGTCCCAGTTGTACCACTGGGGAGCATGGAATGGGTTCCCTGCACTGTTTCTTCCACTGCTAAAAATAAATCTCAAAACCAGTGCCTTTTACCCTGGACCAACAGAATAAACTGCTTCCCAGTAGCAAGAAAGGAAGGTAACAAGGTGCAGACTTAAGACGAAGCGGTCAGCTTTGACTTTCAGAAGCATCTCCTGGTTGGGAGTACAGAAAATGCTTTCACTCCAGCATTACTTTGGGATAAACGCTAAAATCACAGTTTAACAAAAAAGCCCAGCAAACAAAAATTAATACCCCCAAACCTACATTTGCACTTCCACCTTGCCCTCCTCACTGTCAGTCTTGACTAGAAAGGTGAGTGAGGGCTGCTCTCATCAGAAAGGTGTTAAGTTGTTTAAGTCTGTCAGAAGTATACCCTTAATGCTATGAAGATCGAAGTGCCTTTTTAACTCCTGGAGACAAGTACAGCACAAGTAGATGCCATTTCTGTATTGTCTCAAAGCAGCATACTCAGGTGCCCCATCTAGCTGTATAGAGGGGAGTTCCTCAGGAAAGGAGAAGCGTCAGACCACAAGATCTATTCAGAGTTGATGGCTATTCAATCTATAAGTACCTTCCCAGTATTACCTGCAAGGTGACCACAAATAAGGATCACACCTGAAGCTCAGAAGACAAACACTAAATACCAACACAATGAGCCTCAAACTGACCATAAAAAAGCATTTTGGTTTGGTTCATCTCAAACAAATCACATGAAGGATTCCACAACTTATTATTATTATCATCAGGCCTTTAAAAACAGCTAAAGCACAGTCCTTTCCCTTCTCCACCCTCTACTTCCCAATCAAGACTCTCCTGAAGTCAGCTAGCTCGCTTTTTGTAACTCCATGGTTTGCATCACCTATGTCAATCCACAAAGCCTTCCTTATCACTACAGAATGTTTCTGTGAGCGTGGCACTAACAACAATGTTGTGCTAGGTGCTGTATGAATTCAGATATAAATAACAGAAGAAACCCCAATTGCCTGTGCCTTCCTCTAAGACCTTAATAAACCCTAATGTTCATTATGCAATTGCTTACACAGAACATCATTCCCAAACAACATTTTGTACATTGCAATAAGATTACAGTAAATCCAGATGAGTTTTAACAAGATTAAAACCAAAAAGGAGGGTGGCGGGGAGAAAACAACAGCTGCAGATCCAATTTAACAAAGGAAGCAAGCGTATGCACACATAATGCCATACACAGAGAGCAGACTGGTGTGACCCTGACAGAATTCTTGGCACAGACTGCTACCACATCTGTGGATTACAGACAGGTTAAAAGTACTTGGTAATATTTGGCAACCTTGGAGAACAGCCTCTTTTCTCCTTACTTTTTAAAGAGCTTAGTGGTAAAAGAGCATAGAAGTATTATTTCATTTGCAAATGCTATGATTTAAAGAAAAAGATAAAAGTGTGAAGATATGAGGGCAATAATGCATTCATTTACACTTGCCTAGTACACAGTGTCACCTTGCAAATAGTGAAAAAATAGCTGAAATAAATCGGAGAACGTATTACCTTCAGCTCAAGCTGCTACACAAAGCACACATCAGGGGGACATCTTCTGCAGGGGACAGCCCACTCGCTCCCATTATCATTAACAAAAATCAAGCAGCTAACACCCTGCCTCGAAACCTTATCCCTCAGTGACAAAGAAAAGTGTTAATGATAGCTACAACTATTGCATTTTTCTTTTAAATTGTCAGTATTTGAAACTGTTCTCCAGCCACAATCAATACAGAGCAAAATAAAGGGATGCTCCAGGACTGAAGAACTGATCACTTGTTTTCCACGGTGCTCAACAGCCTCTTATGTCCAGGTACGTAAAAGTACTTTGGGAAAAACCCAGTGTGCACAGGACAAGCAACTCCCAGAGACTGCTCCTAAGTACCTGTGGCTTCTTTTTCATTACTTACAGACTGATAAGTTGCTTAAAATAAAGGCTACATATGACTGTAATGATGCCATCACCTTAGAGCCAATTAAAGCTGAAACTATTCAGCAGCACCTCCCGGGCTCAAGTACCATGCCCTGCTCTTAGATCCTTGGCAAGAGGAGTGAAAAAAATGGGGTTGAGCTGCAAGTTTCCATCCTTGCACAGGGCAGCACGGCTCAGGGCAGAGTATTAATTCAGTGGCAGAATAAGCACCAGTGCCTCAGCCTAAGTTGCACAAAAGTGCATGGTTTTGAAAGCTGGGGAAGCAGAAGTGCTTATCCAGAAGTGCCAGACTCTAGGCTTCCAGGACACGAGGCCAGAGGAAAGGTGAGAGAAGATGAGCAGCATAACTAGGACTCCCTCCAACAGGTGAGGGTATGTGACTAACTGAGAAGATAGAGGCTGACAACACACCCAAAATATTTTACCTCTTGTCATGTCAAAGCATCAGACGGCAGAATTTGTCCTAAAAAATGAGGAAAACCAGCCACTGCCTCAGAGAAAGGGCAACTGTTCATTATTAACAGTTTGCACTGCATGTGAAGAATCAAAGTGATGGGATCTAAAACCTGGTAAACTTAGATCAAGGCTGTCACAAAGTACACTGAGATTTCAATACTAGTCTCAAAAAGTCAGCTGTGGAAGGAAGCCAAAGTTTGCTCCGGCTTCTTCACAGAGTGTCACCAAGGCTGGATTTTGCTGCTCCAAGAGGAAAACAGACTTATTTTCCCTTCTAATCAGATAGCTCCCAACAGCCCCTACAGTGTGGCTTGAAAGCTCATTATACAATTTCAGAAGTCAGCTTTGATGACAGGTATTTTAACTCTACATGTCCTTTCTGTGAACCTTCACACCAGTAAGAACACTTCCAAGTCAAGCACAATCAAACAATACGTAGCTACATGTGAAAGACCTTCAATGGGATTTCCTTGCTTTGATAATTTACTTACCCTGCCTGAGTACCTTAAGTACCTGCCTTGAGTTGAGCATTTCTTTACTTGCCAAGGTAGGGATGACCACTTATGCAGGAGAAGTTGAGTTTGAAGAAGCCCCTTCATCGCTTGAAACAGCAGTCAGTAGCTTGCAGCAGAAATTCTTTAGAGCCCCTTCTACACAATGAGAAGAGATTTGTTCCCTTACTGAGCAACCTGTTCCAAACAGGCAAGGAGAAATCTGAAGGTTTTCAAAAGTCTTACTTACGCTTCTCCTGTTTGAGCCTGCATTTTCTCTTCCAATTTCCATGTACACATGATTTTATAGATTAACTTTCCGTTTCATGGCCAGAAAAGAGACATGTTGACACTTCTCTATAAAGAGGAAGACCAGCCATAGAAGGTGAACTGCCACACAAAAATGTATTAGAACACACCTACCCAGAAGACAAGTCTTAAGGAGGAATCCAGAACACCTGACAACAACACAGCTCCTGAAAGGCAAAGTTGACTTCTGTAAGGTTAAGGGAAGTGTCTCCTGTCCCGGGCTCTAACTGCCTGTAGAGCAGCCACTGAGCAAACTTCTAACCCTTTTTCTTTTTAATAGAGATGTGCATAATTACCTCAGATACAGTAATAAAACTTCAGGTTTCGAGCCCTTACATTGATAAAGTACATACCATTTTGCAGAGGAACAACGCACTGAGGATCCCAAAGACCCTTGTGCTACACAGCAGAACAAAGCATGTTTGTTACTTATTTTTTTCATGGAATGTGAGCCCACATGGCAAGGAATGGAGAAAAGACGTGTAACAACAAACAGCCCTTTGAAGTCTGTTGTCTCTGTATGGCTGAGATTTGGTAACTCATTTTATTAAACCTTTCATTGCTGACCTCTGCTACAGCATCTCCAGAGCTGACAGGGAAGCAGGATACTCCACTGGAGCATTAGCATTTCAAAAGGTACCTGCATCTCTGCCCAGCACAGCACAGAAGCATTAATTAGAGAGACAGCAGAAGATAAATGTGCATACAAAATGAGAGCTGGGCTCTGTCTGATGCTGAGTAACCTTTACCAAACAGCATCTTCACTTCCATCAGAATAACTCCAGGGACTATCCTCCCCTTTCTACACAGTTCAGCTGTACAATGTATGACCCCATTTCATTTTCTGGAACTTGTCATTTACACAACAACATCATATTGCAAAGTTGGATAGAAATTCTTTAAGGTAAGTACTAATCACAGAAGTGAAAGGCAGACCCTACAAACTCTGAAGGAAAAGTGCTTAATACACCAGTGTTCCTACATTTAGTGGGATGGAGCACTGCAGCTGGGTACAGCTTCATAGCTGGCAGAGACATCCTACTCTAATCCTTTCTTACCCTACTCATAGTGTCACCACCTCTACAGAGTACCAGTATGGATGTTTTAGTTAGGAATGTCAGCAGGTTTAGAGTTATGAATACAAACAAGCAGTTCTCTCTCAAGTAAGACTGGAAGTATTTTAAACACCGATTTTTGGGAGCACAGCTGCAAATAAAATATCTCTGATAAAGCTCTAATTAAAGAATAAAAACCTCTTTTATAGTTACCTGGCATACGGATGAAATTAAGAATGCTGCATCAAAAAGAGCATGAGCAGCAGGCCAAAGGAGGGGATTCTTCCCCTCTGCTCTGCTCTCATGAGACCCCCTGCAGTCCTGATGCAGTTCTGGGGCAACACCACAAGAGGGATGTGGAGCTGCTGGAGTGAGTCCAGAGGAGGCCATGGAGATGCTGTGAGGGCTGGAGCAGCTCTGCTCTGGAGCCAGGCTGAGAGAGCTGGGCTGGGGCAGCATGAAGAGAAGGCTCCTGAAGGGGAGACCTTAGAGCAGCTCCAGTGCCTGAAGGGGTTACAAGAAACATGGAGATGGGCTTTTCACAAGCTCCTATAGTGACAGGACAAGGGGTAATGGCTTTAACCTGACAGACGGGAGATTGAGATGATACTGTGAGGGTGGTGAGGCAGTGGCACAGGTTGCCCAGAGAAGCTGTGGCTGCCCCATTCCCGGCAGTGTTCAAGGCCAGGTTGGATGGGGCTTGAAGCAACCTGGTCTGGTGTAAGGTGTTCCTGCCTTTGGCAGGGGGTTGGAACTGGATGAGCTTTAAGGTCCCTTCTAACCCAAACCATTCATGAATCTATGAAACCTCCTTTGACCTGCTGCTCACGCTCCTTTTGATGCAGCTCAGGATACAGTTGGTTTCTGGACTCAAGCACACACTGAAGCCGGCTCATGTTGAGCTTCTCATCAACCAAAACCCCCAAGTTCTTCTTCTCAGGGCTGCTCTCAATCCAGTCTCTGCCTAGTCATACTAAGGTGCTATAGTGTGTTTTCAGTAAAGCAAGTAAATATGTGCAACTACTGCTATTAAGTCTTTAATACCCAGACTGTTGCTGGGATGTATCCACCAAACTCCTACTGTCTGTGGCTTCAACTGGCTGTTGTCATTAGTGTTTCATCACAAGCATTCAGTTTACTGTCACTTCCCAATATAGTACTTAGAGCACAAATGATAGCATTTAGATAACTACCTACATGACATATCAAATCCAAACAGGTCAATGTATAGATTTAGTGCTTGTTCATAAATGGTAATCACAGGATAAACTGCACATGACTGAGGCATTAGAAACATTACAAACACACATGATATTAGAGAGCCGTCTCTTCTCAATCTCTCCTCTCCAATCCTCCTCCTATCCCTTTTTTTGTGTATTTGGGTTAAAAATGCTCAGACAGAAAATACCTCATTCTCAGTAAGTAGCACCAATAGTCCAAAGAGCTCCTGTCTTGGGCTGTGTACAAGTAATTTTACATCAGGCAGAGTAGCTGAAAATCCCCCAACTTCTAATGTAAACTCTGATGATGTTGGCACCCTGCATATTATAAGAAGGTTTTAACAACACTCCCTGTATCAACTTCACAATTTATTACGATTAAAAACATATTTATAAAACTCTTAACTGCTACCCTACTAAGATCTATTACTGCATGACCACTTTCATTTAATCTTTTCAACACTAATTAACATTTCTTATAGAATCAGAAATAGATGTTAAGGACACAGGTTTACCTATAAATAATACAAATGAAATTATGAGCTCTTATTAACAGCTATTCCCTTCATAAATAGTGATAGTAGTTGTTCCTCAGGGAAGACATTCAGAGGTCTGATATCCCTGCTGCTGTCTGCAGCCACTTATGCTACAAGAAGGGAGAGGAAAACTGACGGGATGCAGCGTGCTTTGGAAAAGCCAGGACACAGGTGAGTTATCAGACACTTGGATTTAGTGTATATTGAGATGCTCTAGGAGCAGCCCAAAGACCACCACAGGTGACATGATGTAATGTAACCATCATTAGAGATGTCATTTCATAGAAGAGTGAGGTTCTGGATGCCCATGTGGCCCATTCCTTCAAATTCACTGCAAGAGAATTTTTTCCACATGCTTCTATGCCAGCAGGTCATTAACTCACTGGTGAATGCAAACCATGTAAAGTTGGGAGGAACAGATCCATCTGCTTGATAACAAAGTAAGACACCCACATTTTATTGGAATGACAGAAAAACTCTCACGGAAATTACTTTTGTAATTGTCCTCAGAGAGGAACGGGAAGTCTGAAATCCTGCAGATTAATAGAGAACTCCATCTCACTGTGAGCAAAACCATCCCCTAAATCCTAGGCTGTTAAATACCTGGTTAAGCTCAGATGCCAAACAAGCCTGGACAAGTCAGTTAAATCCAGCCAGCTAGAAACAAACAGGATAGGGACTTGCATGCTGATAAAAAAGCATGGAGATTTGTGACCATTCCCACCTCCAAACTGAGCTCTCTGCAGTCAGGGAGGGGCAGCACACCTACTCTGTAGGTAAATGGCTGGTGCGAGCCACCCTGCAGCAGTTTGGGAAGACACCATCACCAGTGCCTCTGGCAACGTGGCACCCCAGCTTTCTAAAGCAGCACCTCCCTTACCTAAGCCCACAATAGAGAGGGAGGTGGTGAACACAAAATCCCCTTCTTCTCCTAACAATGGAGGTCCAAGGCCCAAGAAGGGCAGGCTGTGAGCCATCAATGAGCCCATGCAGCTTTTCCAAAGGCCAGGCTGTGGAATCAAAGAGTGATTTCTTTTCAGTTAGGATTCCTTTTCTTTTAGATGGAGTCTCAGCTTTTACAGGATCTTACAAAACGCAGGCTCCTACGTGCTATGATGCTCCTAGATACCTACACTTTGTCTGGCCCAAGAGTGAACAAGTACAAGCAGTTCTCCCCATCCCTTTCATCCACAAGGTGGGGAAAACAGTTTCCAAATGCAGCTTTCAGGTGAAACAAAAAGTTAAAGCAATTACAATTACTTTTAAAACATAGAAGTAAGGAATCAGAGCTACAAACTACTGGTAACCCATGTGTTTGTCCCATATGTTCAGAGGTTAAAATCATTCACTCTTCAGATAAGAACGGAGCAAGGCAGTGTATGAGCATTTGAATCATCTTATTTACAACGATGGTTGGGGGGATGGGGAATGAAGAAAAATCTACATTTGGATTGAAAACTTGCCTGTGGCCCTGTGCCAGGATCCTGCCCAATACACTTGAACATGCTGAAATATTAAACCCCAGAAGCACAAGAATGAAAAGAGAAATTTTGATGAGCTCTTAAATAGGGTCATGAACATGATCGTATTTCTACTGGCACTACTGAAAGAAGTCAAAACTTGCCACGGCTGTTCCACCGTGAGCATGGCAAAGAAAGCACTTTCCATTCTGATTAGAAATGAGATCCTGCAGAATGGGGAAGGCATCACTCTCCTGATGAAAGCCCTCTTCAGCATTGGGAATGCTATTAATGTTCTTGAAGCCACTCCCGAGGTGTATTACCATCACATATATGCATGACAGCGCTGACCACTTAATCCCTCTTCTGTCACAGGCAAGTTAGAAACTAAAAATTACACTGACACCCAAGGGTATTTTATAATAGAAAACGAAATAAAATGATAAATTTGCAGATGATTTTGGCTTTGCCTCATGGTACTCCATTATAGACCAAATATTCCTGGCCTCTCATTCATTACTATTTAATTACAACAAAATACCTTTCTTTCAGACTTCATTAACCTCTGAAAGGAGTTTGTGACCTTGGGACCCTCCTTGCAACATGATATTAGAATCCTGCTTTGCCAGGAAATGCTTCCTGAAGTGCTGCATTTAATCAAATGCATAGGTTTTTATGGGAAACACACGAAACATGAGAACCCTGCATGTGGTCACTTAATGAACAAGAGTTAAGAGTATATCAGATAGACTTGTAAATCAATACTAGATTAATGTTAAAAGGTGCCAAGAGTGTTTTCCCAGGGGACAAGCTCATTACAGTAAACACGATCACGGATGTTCTTCCCTCTTACTTTCATTCTGGGGCAGAGAAGATGGAGTAAGGAAACAAGAAGGGATTTGCCCATGTAATTCATGTTTGTTTAAGCCAGCAGAAACGTCAGTAATCTCACCAAGCCCAGTGACAGCAAAGCACAGTCCCAGCTCCTGTCTTTGTCACAAACTGCTGTTCAATCTGAAACGCTTTGACTCCAGAAGGAAGTCTGAGAGCAGCAACCTCTTCACAAGATGAGAGGCAGAACCACAGCCCGTGCAGTCGCTTTCATTGCTTTGCTGCAAAGCTTCGAATGATGGATCAATGCTGGCCCCTCGGTGCCAATCAGAGTGGATGCTTGCAGACTGGGCACAGGTTCAATTAACTTGCTAGCTAGCAATGTTAACTCCTCAAAACAGAGTCTTCATCATCCTGAGAATTCCCTCTGAGAGCTAAGATCCCATCAATCCATGCACACTCCTCACACGATTCCCTCCTGTACAAAACCACCCCAACATCGCTTACGCACAGTTTTCTTTTCTCCTAAAATTAAAAGCATCAGACAGAAGAGATATTGACACCCACATCTGTCACTTCCTTAATTAAAAGTATTTGTTGTCAAAGCTCACAGATGAGGCTTTAACACAAAAAATGGCAGTGAATCGTGTACTGATTCTTTTTCCGTTGTATTTTTGGGACAGTCTGTCTTTCTCTCACCACTCAATCCACCTTAATGCACACAAATCCAATTTGATCTGTCACT
>JAOEHX010042998.1:50187-63442 GCA_025448015.1 Bolborhynchus lineola
CTTGTAAAATTAGAAAACATCAATCCTCCCACAGATACTGCTGGAACTTGCTGAGGCAAATCACATCTTTTGCCCTTACTACCATAGAACCTTCCTTCCCTTCTTTCATGTGACAGAAGAGCAGTTGTTCTACTGGAGTTATTAGCTAGGTTTATTCCAGAGACTTTTCTCCTTTTCAGCTTCAGTATCACAAACATTTTCACTCCCTCTCCATCCTTTTCCTGGTACTGTTTTTCTCCCTCCCTTCCAATTTTGCCTTCTTTAGGTGATGCCTATGCCAACTGTTACCTAATATGTTCAGCTCTCCTAAACACCGAGGAAAAAGCCCTGTTGACACAGAAACAGAGACATCCCGAGTCCTGTTGCTTCAGTGCATAGATGTTTTCAAGCTTTTGCAGAATGACTTCCCTTCTGCACAGAGGGGATGACAACCACAGGCCATTCCCTCAATGCTCTGGCCCACAGCTGGATGTCCAATGCTCTGAATGATGTCATTGGAATTGTAACACACACCAATTGCAGGGAAAACAACACCACCAAAAAAAGCCAACCTAAAAATCTCACTACCCTCACTAAGTATTTTGCCAAGTATTTTGAGCTACACCTGAATACCCATCTCCATTCTATGCTGGAGAAAAAGACACCCAGCTCCAAAGGCACAGCCTTATATCCTCTGCCATTGGTACCCACTGTGTCATTGTGTCATGTATCAAGCACTCTAAAACTATACCTTTTCTAACCCGCTGATCTTTATCCATCTTCTTCACTGGCATCCCATTAGCTCTCTCCACACTAATAAGTTAATCCAGTCTCAAGCTGCAAATCCCTAACGCTGCCTTCAGTCACTCTTCATCCATAATGCTTATAATGAATGAATTAAGGGGAACAGCTATATCATTATTTACTGCTTCTATTCTTTTTTATATGCCAGGCAACTTTCATACAGAAATCGAAGTACTTAAAGCCACGCTGAAGGAAATACAGAGCAAGCTGTACACACACGTGTACTATGTCTGATCCAAAACATCTTATATACGCCTTAGCCACATGTACATAGCTGGATGGGCTACTCAGCTTCATTTTAGGGACCCTTTGTTAGGCAATGTAGTGATAGGACAAGGGGAAACGGGTTAAAACTTAAACAGGGGAAGTTTGGATTGGATATGAGGAAGAAATTCTTTACTATAAGGGTGGTGAGGCACTGGAATGGGTTGCCCAGGGAAGCTGTGAATGCTCCATCGCTGGTGGTGTTCAAGTCCAGGTTGGACAGAGCTTTGGGTGGCATGGTTTAGTGGGAGGGGTCTCTGCCCATGGCAGGGGTGTTGGAACTGCGTTATCTTAAGGTCCTTTCCAACCCTGACTATTCTATGATTTTAATAGAAAGAAGAAACCTATTTCAGCTGGAGTTTCTTAACAACCAGGGAGAGCCAGGCAAGCTTGAGAGTCAAGCAGCTTGTGTAAGTGGGATATCCCTCTAGAGTTACAAGTCCAAGAACAATTTATCCCTATAGGATGAACTTCATTCCTGGACTTACTATTCTAAATATTTCAATCACTGTGTGGGCACCACAAAGTATTTCCAAATACAATAAGCAGTAACTATTTCCAGCTATGGCCAATGCTGCCTTCAAATCTGAAATCAGAGCAATAGACACTCAAACACTACTAACACAGCTAAAAGTGGTTTGGTTATATTTCTTTAAAAGTACAAGGGATAAAAATGGACTGTGTCCCAGTCTCTGGAACACACAGTAACTGACAAAGTAGCAGTGAGAGTCTCATTCTTGCTCCATCCATTTCATAGGCTGTCGGAACAGTATCCAGTTGCTGTGGCAGTTTCCCTGTTTGCAATCATCATAGAGAAGGGATGCATTGCATCAAGCATTAATTGCATTGCAAGAATTCAGGGCAATGTATGGAGAGGGTGTAATTGCTTAGACATTTATAGCTTAATCACTTCTCAATTAAGTCAACAGAAGATCCTGAATCTGTACAAAGGTAATCTGAGTCCCTATTTGGCAAGCACAGGCCATATCTATTCCTGTGTTGTGACATCTAATGAGAAAAACTCAGTAACATTAAAAAAGATAGAAAACAAAAACCAAACCAACCAAACCCGACACAAAAAGCCCTGTCTTAACAGCTCTGCAGAGCTTGCATAGAATCTTAGTTTTCCCTCATTCACCAAGTGCATTTAAAACCCCCAAACAAACCCCAAACCTGATTTCTAGCACATATTTTGCAAAACTAAAGCCCAGACTGATTCCTAAATAAGGCAGGCAGTTTGCAGCTTGCAGAGGCACATGCATGCCCAGGGGTGTGATATTTACATGAATTATGAGTTGAACGAGAAGACTGAAGTTTCCTGAACATAAACTTATCCAAAAGCAGCTTTGGAGGTACCACTGTAATTATTATCCACGTGCCTGAGCAAGTTATCTCTGGTAGCAGAACACAACTGGCTCTATAATGTCTCAAGGCTCTAACTTTCTAGCAAAGGTTAACACTCATGTCTTCAATTGTGGAATTTTTAGAGCTGCCTGACTACTTTACTTAGTCCAAATCAATGCTCAGCCCTTCACATGGATGGCTTTGCAACTGGTTCTGCAGTTTTGCTCTTTGGCTTGTCCTCGTCAAAAGAGGCACATAATACTCATCGCTTGGCCCTAAAGAGTTATTTATTAACTATTCTTATTTATCAACCGTAATAAGTAGGCTCAATCAGAGTTTGAGAACACAGTTCCTTGTTCTTGATAGCATCTTCTATGAAAACTGGGGCACAAAACATTTTAAAATGAAAAGCTGAAAGAGTCCATTTGTAAAACAGAGACACGCTTGGAATACAGTGAGATTTAAAACCAAATCTTCGCAGACCTAGGAAAAATAGTTTAAAGAAAAACAGATTTATATGTTTAAGTTTAACTTCTCATTATATTCTATAATGCATAAAGTCCCTCATTTGCAAGCTACTAGCTTCACTAACACTCAGTTTAAACAGATTTGAAGTATACAATCATCTGTCCTCAAAATAAAGGTGTCCATTTGAATGCAAAGTGTTCAAAGTCAGAACTTCTGCCTTTCACATGTTTATAAAAGGAGAAGAGAGTCCACTGAAGAAAGAGAATAGGAAAGAAAACCAAGAAATAAACACCCACAATATATTTACGCTCCAACAATCACTAATAAGCTTACCAAAAGAGCATTTTAGAGACAGCAAAAAGCTAATCTGAATAAGTTACCAATTCTGAATAAGTTACCAATGGTTGTTATTTGTGTTCAGTCCCATTATGTAGCAGTCTATAATATCAACTCACCTGGAAGGGACTATACCCACACTTTCCAGGAGTTCTCTAGACTATGAAGGAAAGAAACTGCTGAGAAAGTGAAGAGGTGCTATAGCACTAGTAAGGGTAACAGTGCAGATCAGTCAACTTAAAGCACATTTATTAACATACATTCATTTTAAGGCACTGCTGGCACATGTATTTTCTATGCTCCCAGACTGAATGCTCATCTTCAGTCCTAACAAGCTTCATTCAAAGCTAAGATTGCTCTTGCCATGTCTATTATAAAGTTCATATTTTACATTTTACATGACAAGTTCTATTGCAGCAAAACCCCAGCCTGGTTTAAGGCTTGCAGGAACTTTTTGGCTTCACTTTGTTTCAAACACAGGAAAACTCCCATTCCCCAGCCTGCCCCAAACACTTATATTGCTCCATAAAAGCAAGCACTGCCTGCCTTATCCTTAATTTCTAGTGATATTCAGAGATCCAAAAGAAGCAAAGGCATACATTTCATCCTAACAGTACTCACAGAGCCAGCTTTTCCTGGATCTTGGAATTACTCCTTAGGCACAACAAACCAAACTACTATAAAGTGCAGAGTACTCTTAGGCCAGCTCAGGCCTCTCTTCCAAGCTGATGTGACTCAATGCATGGGTATTTTATCACTACAAAGTCCTAACTTCTAGCATTGGGGTGGCCATAAATGTTTTTTACCATGTCATAAAGCCAGAAATCACCCAGATGGAGTGATTTTTCTACCTACAGTATGCTTGGGGCACAGATAAAGCTATGTGAAGAAGAAGCTGAAGCAATACAAGCCCTCTGATTGAGAGACCTGGGATTAACTATAAATGTCCTTATATTCTCCTTTCCTCAGACGCTTTTTCCTTCCCTCACCCTGAATTACTGCTCTGGACAAATTGTGACCTCGTATTTTCCTGATTGGGAATTATAACTTGGCTTCTGGTGCTCTTACTGGGACAGCACAGTGTTTTGGGCAGAGCACCTCACTGGCAGCCAGGAGGCCTGGGTTCTGTCTGAATAAACTGTCCATGTCTTTTGTATTTGCCCATCACTCCATCTAGCCAGACTTGTCCTTATCCTTCCCATCTCCTTGGAGTGCTCACGGTGATCAGGTCTGCCTCCAACTAGGACCTACTATTCCTCATTAAATATCGATTTTAGGAGGAATGATACCTGGCCCTCTTATAGGCTCAGCTTTTAACAAGGAATTATCAGAAACTCTGATGAGACCAGATGAAAAAGGGCAGCATTTTAGCCCTTCTTATGGGTATTTACCCACATGTTAAAGGTGACTGAGAATCTGAGATGATTTGCCCAGTGTGTAAACTGGGAACAAAACAAAGGTCTTGATTCCCAGTTCTCCATTTTAACCACCAGATAATACTCTCACTCGAGATGAAACCTGCTACATCTGTCCCTGCCACTTGTGAATCATATCCAGAAGTTCTACCTAAGAGTGCTTTTCTTTTCTTACTCTTCTCTTGGGAAGAAAGCATGGTCCTGTAACTAAGGGAGTAACTTAGTTGCAGTGTCTCCCAAAATAAAAGAAACAAGGCATTGTGCTTTCATATACATACAGTGCAAATGTTACTATCATTCTACAGTTTCCATCTTGGCTAGCAAATCAACAGGAAATCAACATAAGTAATTCAAGAGTAATTTAATCTCAACTAAATTCTGCCGATATTTATAAGCCCATGTGGTGGGGTTTTGTTTTTAATTAGATGATCATCTGCTGTTCGATTTTCAGATTGAGGAAATGATGGGAAAGCCCTTTTCCGTTTTCTGTTATGGTTTGTGTAATACAGTAGTAACTACAATTCAAAGCACCTCCAAATAAATTGAGCTAAAACAACATTTACAGCTGGTTGCTGATGTCCCCCTCAAAATGTATCTCCACTTTGTGTGATCTGTAGAACACACTGCTTCTGCCCCTCCTAAAATTCTGACTTAAATCCAAACCACAGCTACGTAACTCCAAGATGTTTCTTTTATAGCATCTGATGACTAATTGAATAGAAATAAAGCACTACAGTGATGTAGTTAACTCCAGAAAAAAAAAAAAAGTACTCCTGTGTCTGGCTTTATGCTGCTGTTTAATATCAAGAGGAACCCAGCAGTGTAAAAAAGCACCAATGATTTTCACCTCTCATCAGTTCTGTGAGTATTTGATTCAGAGACCCAATAAGCCTGACATGCCTAGTGATGTTATTGCCCTTTCAGGAAACACTTCCCAGTACAGGAAGCTAATCTTGGGTTAAACTGAGGACTGAATCTATGAGTATCTCTTGATGTCTCAACACTTGATTGTCTCTGAAACAAGTTCTGAATTGTAATTACAGTGCATGGCTACTGGAATAAAAATGTATTTGAAAGTGCAATCAAGTGAAAGTCATTAAACTGAAGACGGAAATGAAAAAAGCCAAAACCCAGATTATCAGAATGTACCTTGAGAGTTTCTCATCTGCACTACCCGAAATGAACACAATAGGTAACTTCAAATGGATTCATCTTTCCAAACAACGAGAGACAGGTTGCTTTGGCTTTCTGAAATTTGTTGGTGCCTGGCTGTTTTCTAAAGTAAGCTAGGATTGAAAAATGGATCCCACGTCAGGTATTCCCTAAAGGACCTGACTGTGGATAGGGATGGGCTTTCTGAACACTCCTACAGATTTGATTAGGATAAACTCAAGATCCTGATTTTGATCTTTGAACACTGCTACAGTTTTTTAAGTCAAGCATTTAAAAATGTCTGATGTAAAAGATTTCCTTAAGCCCTTTGACAAATAAAGCACTGTCTTAGCTTTCAACTTTCCTGTCTTTCAGAATGTAAACCCTCAATTCACAGAACTCCTCACCACCAGCAGCAACAGGAAAGCCATTTCAAATAGCTCTGACCTCACATTTGAGGCCAATTTCATTTTTTGTAACGTCACTGAAACATATCCTTACATCAACATTTATAAAGCAAAAACTTCACGTGTACAGCGCTCCCACATCCTCCCCCAAACATACAATGGATAGATTTTAAAGACAAGAAAAAGCCATTGCAGTTTTCTAGTATAACACTACACTCTGAAAACCTCATTCAATATTTTCTGCATCAGTGCGCTAAATTTTGCCTGAACACAAGATAGCTTCAAAACAATATCCAGTTTAATCTGAAGAGTTCAAGCAAAGAATTCCTCTCAATCCTATATTAAGCTACATCAATGGCTAATTACATTCATAAGTACCCTATTTCTAATCCAATATAGAACACAGTGAACTATATACGAATTTCTCACTTTATAATCCTATTAGAGACCTACTTTTCCATGAGGAGAAGGTTATTCGGGAGAGAATAACACAACAGATCTCATTTTACATATGGGTATTGCTAGCTGTTGCCCAGCTGTTGGTTTGGTTTTTTTTTTATTATACTAACAATAGAGACAGTGATTTCTAAGATTAGGAAAGTTCAGTGTAAGTTATAATAGACAATTGAACTAGCCAACCAAAGGAAGATAAGATGGCTGGTGAATTGGCACTACTAATCCTCAGTAATTGCCAAAATGCACACATGAAGCCATAAAATACACAGACACAATTTCACTACAAGTCATTTTTCCACTTTTCACTCCAGCAAATAAGCAACTACTTTTCCTTATGGAAGTGACACTAGCTTAGTCTTCCTATTCAGTTTCACTGCTACTCTTTGCCTTTATACTGTTCACAGAAAAAAACTGGAAGGGTAGCAAAAGTGATGTTCCTAGTGATTGTAAGCAAACCTCATGTAGTAAGTCTGCCACACTGGAATACTAAACGGAACCTCAGAAAGACAGTATTTACGAAAGGATTATACTCCTTACAGGGCTCACTCCACCCCTCTAACCTGAAGCTCTTCATGTTGCAGAACCTGATTACGCGATGTATTTGACATCTCTCTAGAAAACAGCAGCTGAGACACGAGTTCTAATGATTGCTTTTACAGGTGCCAATGCAATTACAGTTTTCGATGCATCTTCACCTTCATATACCCCAAAGCGAGTGACACACAGGTTAATCAATGCCTTAAGATTTAATCAGAAGTGTTGAGAAAGAAGTCACCGTAGTGTGAAAAAGATAAGCAACAACCTAGGTGAAGTAAGTGCTTCATAGGGATTCAAGGAAATACTCAACAGGGTAGTCAAGGCAGGCAGAATAAGGCAGAGCAAAAAAAATCCCATAAAGATCAGTAACTCACCCTTAACTCTCATTAGCTGCAAATGTTTATCAATCAAGAGTGGTTAAGCAGCAATCCTTATTTTTGAGTGGGAACTGACATTAATAAAGAAAAGATATAGTCTAAATAACCTTTCTGGGCTGCAAAGCCAGCGAGAGCAATGCAGCAGAGCATAGGAGTCCACCCTTCTTCCCTGCTAGCTTTCCTCTGTCCCCAACACTGACAGCTCCCAGAGATGGGCTTCTCTAAGGAAAATTATCTTGCCCTTTTGGTCACTCATCCTGCTGCTCCTGCTCTAGAAGGCAATTTGTTTTAACACATCATTGAAAAAAACAGCACAATTTCTCCTCATTAGTAGTCACAAAAATGAAGGCTTTCTTGGGTTGGTTTGTTTGCTTTTAAGCAGGAATAACTGCAATTAAGGTTTGTCGAGCTAGTTCTACAGAAACTGATGGAAAAATCAACCACACACATCATAAAAATGACACTACAAGCACAGGGGAAGACATGTAGCTACTACACAGATTAATCTCATGACCTGAAGTCACACTGCTAAACCAGCCTGCACAGTTCTAGAGAGGAAGGCAAGAGCTTCCTTTGCTTGATGGGAATAGATGAACCACTCCAGCATAGAAACAAGTCAAGACACGGAAGAAAACAGGAAAATTACGGAGGCAGGAAATGAGGTGCCCTCAAATCTACTCTTGCTGCTCTTCATTCACCAGCACAGACAGACTAACATGAGAAGCAAGTTAAAGAATTGTTCAGCACTGAGTAAAGTCTTCTGTGGAGCATCTTGCCTAGCTTCAGCCACAGCTCTTCAAGATATAGTTACGAAGTAACTGAAAAGAGGCCAATAAAAGCAAAAAGATGACTAATAAAGACCAACCAAGCTGGGCATATTTTAGCCTAAAGGAAAGAAAAGGGAGATGGGGAGGGGGGGGTTCCCACTTGAAGAATTTTAAGAACCAGCTGACTAGGTATGCATCAGGAATATATCTTCAACTTGAAGCAGAGGGAAAGAAGGATGGATCTCTTGAGGTCATTTCTAGCCGTATATTTTTCTCTGATTTGGAAGTGGACCGACCCTTCAGAACAGCAACAAATACTTATCTCCAGAGGAAGACACCCTTCTAACAGCGCTATATTGCCAGCTGACCTTTCCCCACAATACTGTCATTTATTCCCATTCCAAAAGATTCTTCCCATACTTTGGTGTCACTGAGTATCAAGTCCAAAATGTCAATCAAGTTCTTCATATATCTTTCTCAGATACAGTAATCTCTCTAGAATTAAAGGACTTACAGGTTTTAGGTTTTGATACAACACAATTAGATACCAGGGCTTCAAATGAAATAGTTTTAAACAGAAGGTTAAGGAAGCATTAAAAAATGATCAGCATGTGAGTAGAGCCTGAGCAAACAGCTCTTTAATGACGGGGAATTTCAGGGGAGATACTTGAGAGAAGTAAATGAATATTCTTTCCAGCAGAATGATTCCTTTGAAGACAAAAAAATCAAAATTATGCAGGTCTTTTTTTTTTTTTTTTTCTTCAAAAGAATCACTTTGAAGGTAAAAGAAACCTACCTAAAGCAATTAGGATGAGAAGAAGAAAGACAGAGAAAAAGAATACTCCAAGGGCCAAGTATGTAAAACTGAAAGAGCTAGTCAGTCAATGTATAATCACCCATTTCCCCCTGAATTATATTTATTTAATATGAACATAAAGGTGTGCAGAAGAGATGAATGAGTTACAGGAGGAGGTAAAATGAAAGCTCTAAAATGTTATTCTTCAGAAAGCATCACCATTATCAGATATTAGAGAGAACTGCTTGCTATAAGTCAATCACACTTTTGTTTGAACTTGAGATTGTTGTGCATGGCTCTGTTAGCTAATACTAGAAGAGAAAGAAAAGATTACTGAAGGAATATTACTACAGCAGTTAGTAGTGCTTGACAGACTCCAGTCTCGGTTTTAGCAGTAGCAGAACTCTGCCACCAAACTTCTCACAGGTGACAAAGGAAGAAATGTTTACTTTTACTTTAAGTCTTCCTCTCCAACTATGCTCTCTACCCTGAACGACAGGAAGAAACTGGGCTTTCCCCGGCCTCTGTCATACACTTGCCATAAGATGAAACACAAAATATGTGTCAGATTCCGCTGTATGAGCAAAACTGTTCATACATTTGTAAGCTCTACCGAATACCTGTCTCATTCCTTTGCCCTGAAAGTCAGCTTTATTCATTTATTTTCTTTTATTAAACAATTAATTTATGAATTCCTGTTCTAAACAACTGAAAGTCCTAAAGACATGCAAAAAAGATCCTTAGTAACCTCAGATTACACAGAGTTCCATGGCTCCACTGCAAAAATGAGAAAGGACTTCAATGCAGTATTTAGCATCACAACCCCAACTCAACACCTCTGGGGCAGAAACCTAGGATAATTTATAATTTAAAGGGCATTACAGAAAACAAGAACATATTCTCCTCTCAGTCATACTTCCTCACTCAGCATATACATTTATAGATTACATCTGTACTTGCCTTTAGTCACGTACTGTGCCCTGATGCTTATTTAGAAATAATTCAAAAAGAAAAGTAGACTTCCTACTTTATGACCCATCTCACTTGACAAAGCAGATTTCCTCTGAGGCCTCACAAGAAGAATGAAGAGAATATACTTTGTTTCAGCTCTAGGCAAGAGGCATCACATACTCTTCTAGTCAACCCTGGCTAGGGCACAGCAAGTTTTTTCTGAGGCTGCATCAAAGGGCTAGCTCTGATGGATGTATAAAATAAGACAGCCCTAGATCAGAGGTTTCAAGTGGAAAAAAGACCGGTAGGCTTAGGGAGAAAAGGTATTTCAGGCTATCTGTGTGCTTTTAAATAGCATGGCTGGGAATAAAAATTAATGTGGAGAAAATATTAGACTGCCTGCCACAATCTGTTAAATTGCCATGCCCAGAGCAGGCAGCTGCTTCAGTAACTGCTCCTCCATATGTTACTTTCATTGAGATGACTTCAATGGCTTCAAGTTTACTGGTAACATACCTGTCCTGGCTTCCTTCTGTGATGTGATAGAGATGATTGGCACCTCCATCAGCACAAGCTCTCAGTGCAGCTGCAAATGAAGAAACAGAACATCAACACACTGGCATTATAAACAAACATAACCAGTTACTCCATCACTGAGATTTCTGTGTCACCTCAATTGTTCACTGCAGCATAGTGAAAAAAGTTGAGATCTCACAAGGTTTTCAGCTTCCTGTACATGACTGCTTCCCTTGTTTCTCAAAATAGACATCTGAAGTGATTCTAATCTTCATCTGACTATGCCACTGTACCTCACAAATAGCTTATTTCTATCTATACTAACCTGCTGCTCATCAGCGTACATGCATGGGGCAAGTATTCAAAACCTGGAAAGGGCCCATCCTCCATGGATGGCTATGTACTTCTGTGAATAAGTAGGAATTTAAACCTAGCAATCTACTCACCAGTGACCTGCATAAAAACTGGGGCAAAAAAAAAAAATGAATTAGGCATGACAATACCAGTTTTCTCTTTTTTCTTCCCCTCCTATGACACACAAATGAACACTCTACTACATTCAAGGGCAGGCTGGATGTGGATCTGGACAACCTGATCTAGTTGAAGACGGATCTCCTCATTGCAGTCCAAGTCATCTTGGACTAGACGACCTTTGCAGGTCCCTTCCAACCCAAACTATTTTATGATTCTATGACAACAGCGCCTATACTGTTCCACAGGCTTTTTGAATCATCTGATATAAAGCAGGCAGGTTAGGTCTTGGTTTTAAATCTTGACCTATGGTGGTACAAAAGGAACAAAACCACAATTATTTTCTGTGCTTCCACATAACCTGAGGACCACAAAGGGTCCTCAGATAACTGAGTTACCAGATAACTAACACACAGTTCTTTCATGAGACTTTATTAAAGATGGTAAGCTATTAAAGACTGAAAATGACCATCTTGTCTTTGGAGTCTTTATCAGTTCTGCTCTGAGATGCACAAGTTAGATAAGCGCAGCTCACAAGATAAAAGAAGCTGTAAGCTTCTGTACTACAGCAGTGCTCCTTCCAGGTCTGCAGGAAAAGAGAGACCAACTGGTAGACCCAAGAGGGCTGGAAATCAGAGGATCAGAGGGAAGGAGGGGAAAAGGAAAAAGAGGAGAGACAAAGAAAGAAACAGCCTGCCCAAGTATTGGGAAAAAAAGAGGTACAAAAAACCAATCAGACCAGGCACTTCCAGCTGCTGAGAATCCAATTTTCAGCTAAAGCTGCTTTGCTTTGGTGTTTATTTCTCAGTTAGAACAACCTCTCAGCAGTGATACAAACCTACAGTTTTCCTTTTGGCACTCATTAGGAGGACAATCACCTATGTCCCTCCCTTAGCCAGCCTATACAAACTGGGACAACAAAGTTCATCTCTATACCTGCTCCCATCCCTGAGCTGTTCTTTCTTATTTGGCTGCTCAACTCCCACAACAGGGGAAGTTCTGTGTGCGTATATCCACCATGCAGTACCATGTAACCTCAGATGAGGCTTTTTGGACAAAATGAAGAAAGCAGGACAGCACAAAAGATACCACTTCATCACAGGTAGCTTTGGGTACAGCAGCTCTTTCCCTGCAGGCAGCAAGAATGTGCAGGGCAGGAGAACAAGCAGTGCACTCCTCAGTATCTCTTCTAGCACTGCTCCTGTAACGCCTGCTCTCTTCATGGTATCACAACTACACACTACGGCAGTCTTGTGCAGGCCATCTTCTCTGTTTCCTTGCCTCACTTCACCCAGTCTTTCAGCCACCATCCAAACCCATATTAACAATCCAAGGTCAAGCAGATTTGGTCCTGACAAATTCTACTAAGCAGGACCATTTCTAAATAATGGTAGCTGGCCAGACACTTACAACGGTGAACCACTGCTTCAGGCTCTCACCAGGTTCCTCATCTCTCCTGATGAACGTAAATGCCACAAGACAACAACCCTTTTTACCCACTCTGTTTGATTGGAAGCTTTTAACTTCTCCTCTCACTTGACGTTACAGCTGAAACTGGATTAATGTTATTCCTTTCACCTGAAACTGGACTGATGCAATTCCTTCCACCTTGGCATATTTGTTAAACTCTCTCGGGGAGTTCAGCTCACACAGAATTTAGAAGTGGCTTATTGCAAGAAGGGTATGTAACACCTGTCCTCAAATTAGCTGTCCTGTCCATCAGTTTATTTAGCAGATAGAAGGCACCCTAGTGAGGCCTAGGACTCAAGCAATTACAGACTCTCTTCTCTCTCCTTGAGCTACAAAAGCAATTAACCAATGGAGACACTCTTTACAGTCAAAACTGTAAGAAGTCAGCAGAAAAATTATTTGCTAACATTGGGTACGGAAGCTGCCTAAAGGATGCTTCCCAGGCAAAGACAGCCCTGGGTTCTTCCTTTCTGGAACAGTGCTTTCTACATCTATTCTCCCACATTTTAAACAACGGGCTTATAACTTCTGAGAAAACAAAAAGAAGAAATGAGATACAGAGAAAGAGAGATTAAAGAGGCTATTATCTGTCATACTTTAAGACAGCCAGAGTTCTAACTACTGTTAATTATCTCAATGGACTTACCACAAGTGAAGCCTGGCCTAAGATCATAGAATAGTTAGTGTTGGAAAGGACCTTAAGATCATCTAGTTCCAACCCCCCTGCCATGGGCAGGGACACCTC
>JAOEHX010042999.1:0-38176 GCA_025448015.1 Bolborhynchus lineola
GGGGCAGTCTCACCTCCCTCGACCTGCTGCTCACTCTCCTTTTGATGCAGCCCAGGATACGGTGGCTTTCTGGGCTGCGAGTGCACACTGCTGGCTCATGTTCATTTTCTCATCAGCCAGCACCCCCAAGTCCTCCTTTGCAGGGCTGCTCTCAATCTCTTCTCTGCCCAACCTGTAGCTGTGCCTGGGATTTCTCTGACCCAGGTGCAGGACCTTGCACTTGGCATGGTTAAACTTCATAAGGTTGTCATCAGCTCACCTCACAAGCGTGGCAAGGTCCCTCTGGATGGCATTCCTTCTCTCCAATGTATTGACTGAACCACCCAGCTTGGCATCATCAGCAAACTTGCTGAGGGTACGCTCAGTCCCACTATCCTTGTCATGCACAGCTTGAAACAAAAGCAAGTCATCAACTAAATGGTGGCATCTCTTTATTTTAGCACTGGTGCTAAACTCAGCATCCAGTGCTAAGTTTTGAAAGAGGAGAAACTTTTGATGATCAGCCCAGGATGGTTGCTTTTACCTTCCAATAGTTAATCTTTTCATAATCATAACAGCTGTATTTTAATAGGTACTTCATTAATTGGAATCAGTGACAAATCTTATGCCTAAATTTAAGAACATACTTCTGTGTTTTTCTTGATTAAAGAAAGACAAGTTTTGCGTTTCCACATCTTCACAAATAACGTCCTATATATGCACACACATGGGTTGTACCTTTTAACTGAAGTAGGTTTGTTTTGTTTTGTTTAGCCAAAATTGAAAGGCTGCATTGCACAGATTGAGGATAGAAAGTGTGAGATTATAAGGCTTCAGGAATGTGAGAAAGCTCTTTATGCCAACTTCCAAGCATCCCTTGGAGAGAACAATGAGTTTGCCGATTTTCTGACCAGGGTTCTGACTAAGAAAGTCAAGTGCATGGAAAAAAAAGAAAGAGAAGCAGGTTGGAATACTGTTCTTTTCATTTTATGGATTTGTTGCACTTAGTTCCATGTGATTGAGTCAATCTAGCTGGTGCCCTGAGTACATGCAACACAGGACTCAGTTCAAAGAGCTATAGATCAGGCCCACCCGGTTTGTTTCTGTACAGACCCATGCTCTGTAGCAGCCATCTTGGCTGGTAACAATGAAGTAATGCAGTCTCTAACATGACTACATTTGGTCTGATGGCAGCTCCTGCAGTTTACTTCCTGTAATCCAGGACTTTGAGGACTCATGATAATGGGTATGAAGAAGAGGCAAAGCTTTAAATAGGTACTTCCTATCTGTACCAATGATAACTATGGATAAGTGATTAGTCTGCCACATTCATGACATTCTCCTTTAATCTGTCCATTGACTAATGAGCGATCAGATACCTAATCTGCAGTCATCTATTATTCACAGGACTAAAAATATTATGAAAGGATTTCATTTATCTTAGTGACTGTTTTAAACTGTTAAGGCTAGGAAGTCTTACTGAGCTAAAATACATGTGTTCTTGCTCTGATTTGGCTTTTGATTTAATGTGGGACACTGTTAGCAGAAAGTGCAGACAACTGTGATGCTTTTGTGACAGTTTTGTGCCTTCATATTTTGCTTGGTTGATTAATCTCTGTAGTAGAATGGTAAATCCAAAAGGTTTAAATTCCTAGCACATCTAAGGAGAGGAAACATTATTGAAGGAAGTCCCAAAAAATGTGCCTGTGTCTGTGCCTTTGGCACTACTAGGTGATCTCCTTCCTTCATTTTTTTCTTCTTTTATTTTCTTTCTGTGAAATTATCAGATAGATGCAATAGGCACAAGGTGCCTGGATTCACATATTACCAGAATGATCTTTCATGGATCATTGGGATTGTGTTCACCAGCACATTGGCATGATGCAGAGCTAGTGGGCTTGGGTGTGTTCTGCAAGTACTGTCCTTTTCTTCCAGATGGAGAAGATATGAATGAAGAGAAAGGTGAAGAAGATGAAAATGAAGAGAATGATGGAGAGTCAAGCTTGGGGATTGATGAAGAAAATTCTGTATCTGAAGATGAAGCCTTTGATGACTCTGTTTGCCCAGAGAGTACCTAAGCCATCATTTCCTTGGGTTGACCACTTGTTTAGCTTTAGGGGCAATCTTGAATTTTATGTATTTTTCATAATTCACTGCATATTAATGCCATTAAGGGCCAGAATGTGTGTGCTTCTCATGAGTGCAGCATTTCTTCCCAAGAAATCTCAGTGAAGATAATGAAACCACTGGTAGTATAGGGTACCCTCATTAAAGAGTTTGGGAAACTAAAACTTGACTAGGCCCTAAAAATTAATTATTTTGTGTAAAGAACCATTCACCATTTCACAGCTGTTTTCTGGAGCGGAAAGGGTTCTCTCAGGATTGGAGCTGTAGCTGTTCTCTGGGAACCTGCCTCCTGGCCTGGCTGCATCGCTGTTTAGGGAAACCCTGCGGGACCCTATGGTGCTGTTAATTTAAACTCTTTGTTACCACCTCATGGATTTATGCAGCCTGTTGCTAGGCTGCTTTCTTAGGAGTATCTGAACAGTTAAGGGCTTTACTCTGCAGAATCCTCTTTATTCATTCATTCATTCAACAAAGGCAAGTAACTTCTGCCCACTCCCTTTAACTAGTTTAACTAGTTTTGGGTGGTGTGGTTTTAAAAAAATCTTTGTGTGATATGACCATGTAACAACACTGCTTTATTTTCATCTATAACTTAGCAAGAAATTACCTTATCGTATTTTTTTCAATTGGATCTTAGCATCATTTTGACAAATTGAATTTTTGATTCATCTCCTTTTCAATGAATCCTGGGAAAAAATTAAGATTTTAATTTTTTATTAAAAAAAGTCCATATTACTGATTTAATAGGGAAATTACATATTGCATTAGCCTCTTTATTTGTTTCTTTATGTGTTGTTTGCTTTGCCTTTATTGGACTATTTTGTTCTTTTTATTATGCCTGCTTATTTGGGCATAATTATGCACTTTTAGTGAGATTGAAATCACTAAAAGGGTTAGGGTTAAATGACAAACAACTACCTGTTCACATAATTGAAGATTATACTGTATTAATTACCTGGACTGTGTTACTTAGAAAAGCTAACCTTAGAATATTCCACTTTAATATTGGCTCTGATGCATTTAGTCTCACTTCTGGAAACATACTGTCTTCACTGTAAAGAAAAAAAGATGCATCCAAGACATTCCCCCTCTCACAGAGTAACATGGCTCATATGGTTTATGTTTGAGAAAGCTCTAGGGACCCAAGAGCATGGTCTTATTATGGGTAACACTGGGCAATGATGTGCACAGTAGGAGAAGCCAATAGCTCAAGCCTGCAACCACAGTCCAGTCATAATGAAACTAAGCTATTCTTTGACTCTTTCTTTCTCAGGCTGCAATGAGGCACTCTTCCAAAACACCACCCAGCTCCGGCAGAAGTGGTTAGAAATTGAGGCAGCTTTAGCAAAAGAGAAGAAAGTTGCTGCTAACCTCAGAAAGAAATATAATGCCTTGACCAAAAAGGTATTGTAGTGTTTTCTTCTCAGCAAGCATCAGCTGGCTCCATTACAGTGAAAATGTGCTAATCATTTTGGCTAATATTTTAAAACAAAATCTTACCCCTTTGAGAGGCCTCAGCTTAGGTAGAGATGCCTGTGGGACCACAGAGGCAGGAGGCAGCTCAGCATGGGTCGCCTTTCCTACTGAAAAGGGTAAATCAAGATGGTCCACCCTTAGCCACTATGAGGCTGGAATCAGGTTCTGGGTCCATCATGCAGCAGCAGATTAAAAGGAAACAGATTCTGATTCAGAGGAAACCCCTGGTGTAGCCTGGCCTATACTCTATGCATGTGTATGGGGACAGAGCGATTAAAGAATACTTGCCTAACACAAATGCAGGTTAAAATAAATACATCAAAATGCTATTCTTCCATTTATTTATTTTGCTTTTAGTTACTTTCTTCTGCTCTTTATCAGAGTAATGACTCTATAAACTCTCTTTGTGCAAGTTTTCCTTTCAGCTTTTTTTGAGCTCCTGCATTCATCAAGACATTTGATTTATATTAATTTAAAAATATCTTAATTTGAAGGGTTATCCAGGACAGAGAGAGAGAGTTCTGCCAAAATAGCGTTATGCAAGTCTTGCTTTTATTGTGTCTCAAAAATGTTCCATCAAGTATGCTTAACTTACAATGTTTTTTGTTTAGTTTTTAAAAGCTTTCCTAAGTGCCAGCTGCCACATACTCACCCTGGGGTCTGACATTTGAGTCTGAATTGTTCTTTTCTCATGCAGAATCAATAAGCATTTTCAGGCATAACCTAATAAAAAATATCTTTTAGACTTTGCAGATCTAGAAGTGGTTTAGATGCTAAACAAGCAGCTGTCTCTTAATACATACATGGCTTCTCTACTAAGGAGACATTACAAGTGTACATGTGTACAGAGGTACTCAGGGTAGAATTTTGCTCATGTTGATAAGCCTCGGGTCTGCCTGTGAAACCCATCTATCAGAGTATGTAGAAAAAAAAAGAGCTTTTTTTTCCTATGCTTCTTTGTCTTTGGATCGGGAACTCTATCACAGAACCTTGCTGTATTTGGATACCACAGGATTTTTGTTTGTCCACAATTTGTCTTTCTGCAGGCAAAAGAACTGGAAACCTGCTTGGACACAGCAGACAGGGAACTGGATACCTTCCAGTGGGAAAAGCAGCAGAGAATAAATGATCTATATGTAGCTGTGCCTTTGAAACTCCACCAGGTAATTCAAGATGATGTGCATCTGCAGCTGCAGAATGGCCAATGTACATCTAAACAATGGTGTTACTATTCTTTGGGGCCCTTAGTTCCTGAATCACGGGGTCTCCTGGGAGTGAAGTGCCATTAATTGAACTTCATGCTACTATTTCCTCTAGATTCTTTCCTCCTCCTTCCCCTTTTCCTATACTGACAGAAAAGAGGCAAGGACAGACAGGTCAGCCCACTGCTGAAATGTGCATGGTGTTCAAGTGTTTTATAGGTTTGTCATGGGATTTTCTTTCAGGTCCATACCCACTGATGCTCTTTTGAAAAAAAAAAACCAACAAAACCTCCCCAGAAAACAAACCAAAGAAGTCCCCAAACTACTGAAACTATTATGAGTATTGCCAATTTAGTAATCCTGCATTGGATGCAGTACATTCATCTACACATCCCTGTAAACACAGGGATGATAAGAAAACTCAAGAGAAAACTCTTATTTCCTCTAGGCTGAATCTTGTCCTCAGAGACAGAACAAGCCTGTTCTGGCTTATATATCTCTCAGGCAAGCTAAGTTCTCTGTGTGTTCTATCTCCCTTCATTAAAAGGTTGGTAATTAAGACATACAAGTCTAAGGCCTGAATATGCAATCCTGCAGCTCAAAAGTGCAGTTGACAGGGAGTCCCTTAGTCTCCTCTTCTTCCAGGTGCCATAGAAGTGTAGACATCTTTATATGTATGCAGTCTTCACAGCTCTCTTCGAGCTTTCCTGAGTCATAGTTATTCCCTGACCCAAAATGTGAGCTGTGCCCAAGCTTACTGTTACCTTGCTCATTAGTTCTCTAACACTCACACCTTTGTTATCCAGAGAGATCACCAACACTTTTCATAAGTAAAGTCAGCCTTGCTTATGGCTGTTTCTTCCAGGTGGAGTACTTGATTAATGGGGAGATGCCTGATGACTTCTCCCAGGCTTTGGTGTTTACCAACCAGTCCTTAGAGTATTTGCAGAGGAGAATTGTGGACTTACATAAAGAAAAGATAATGCGAAGAGAGATCTATAAGGCGGCTCAGGAGCAACATAAGCAGCTTATCCAGGACAAAAAGGAGATGGAGATAACAATTCAGCGTGAGTAACAGAGACTCTGAACAGCACAGCATACTGATGCTCATTCTGTCCCCCTCACTTGATGTGGGTAACTCACCAGATGTGTCTTTACACTTACATAGATGTCACAGCTGGTTACTGCAGAAAATCAAACAGAAAGAGCAGACGAAGTGGAATGTTTTGATGAAGTATTGGTAGTTCTCCAGCACTGCAGGATCATTAGGCTTCTGAAATCATTTGGGAACTTAGTATAAGGCGAGTTGTCTGAGATGAGACACTGGAAGTCAGGACACACGATTGCTATTTCTGGCTGTAAACCAGAACTGCTATGAAAAATGTACTTTCCACAAAGCTTTTTTGGCAGTTTCCTCCTCTGTGTAACACAGGAAGAATGAAACAAGCTCTAATCAAAACACTTTCCAAAGGACCAAACCCAAAGATGTGTCTAGCACCACCAGACCTCCAGAGGTCCTATATGGCCTTTGGTGTGGGAGAAGGTTACTAGAACTGGCTTAAAGTGTGACCTACTGACCCCACAGTCACAGTCATGGGCAAGGACATGGCAAGGCATTCAGTTGTGAGCTGTTTGTGGGCTGTGTGGATGAATTATTACAGAGCAAATACCAAGAGCTCAGACAAAGAGCTGGGGATGAGGCAGAAGTTCTTACTAACCAACGAAAGACAGTGCTGCCATTTGTGCCCTACCCCTTCTGTTAGAACTGGAAGAGAAGTGCAATTACCTGATGATGAAGAAGTTTGGACGGCTGGTTGATTTTGAAGCAGTTCAGTCATACTCTGTTAACATACATGTGGAAGAGTTGGAAGTGCAAATAATGCAGAAAGAATATGAGCACTCCCAGGAGCTCAAAGAGTGGGAGGTAAGGAGCAGGAAAAGAGCGTTATGATGATACATCAAGGTTTCATTTCTCTGTGACTGAATAGTTACACTAACATATTTTGTGAACATGTTCATGTTTGAGGTGGTTTTCAGTTGTCACTAATAGACAGTAATGTCCAACTCTCATTTCCTGTCATCATTCCTACCTCTGCTCCCGTTGCTGATGCACACAGATTCTATTTTTTGTGGCGGTACCTGATGATCTTTTTATGTTACTTTCTTCAAATGCACCTTTTTGTTTCAGTCCCTACATGAAGTCATTCCAGAGTGCTTTCCTTTGGCTTTCCGCTGCCATTCACCACCTACTGCCTCCTCCGGCCACCTTCATCAACAGAGTCCCAGGCAGCCCTGGTTTGTGCCCGGGACACTAGTCTGTGCAGTCTGCAAAACTCATGTCTCTACCTGGTGGGGCCTAAGGCTCAGCTACTGTGGTTGCAAGCTGGCAACACTCTTATGCTGCCTTTACAGAAGGGCACATATGGAAATAAAATGTACCTAGTGGCTTTCTCTTTCCCACACCTCTCTGCCCAACTGCTTTACCTACTTAGGTGTCTGCAATGTTAAAAAAAAATAAATAGGTGACAGATTGCACTAAAGGTACTGTGGGATCAGGTGGTGTATGCAGGGTCAGTCTCTTGTTTGCCTCATTTCTGTGACACTTATGTTGTGCCTAGCATGTCTTCCTCACCTCACGCTTTTTGTCCTCTTTCATCCCGCCTCAACCTTTTATAACTTTCTAGAAAAGAATCTCAGACCTGCAGCAGCAGCTAATGAAGCTGACAAAGGAAAACAGCAGCAAGCTGCAACAGCTGAACCGGTTTTGTTTTGAAAAGCATCAACTTGAAACTAAGCTGGCTGCACTGAAGAATGATGTGGTAAGCCTTTAACCACTGCAGGTTTGGGGCTGTTCAGACATGGGTAAGGGGTCATCACCTGGCCTTCACCAGCTCTCTGGTCTCACATCCTGCTCTGCTGTCAGCAGTTTGGGCTAGTACTGCCTAGTGGCACAGGCTGAATGGCTGCCCCAGGTCTTGTAGGAAGGGAGACAAATTAATTGATCCTGAAGCAGGCCTTACCGTACTTCTCTGTAATTTCCTATTTAGCTGCTTTCTAATATTGAAACAAATTCATTTTACTTCTAATTAAAAATACCTTGTGGCAAGGCAAAATTATCCCTTTGTTACACAAAAATGGCCAAATGAAGTATTTTCTTTGCTTCCTATTAGGGAATAGGGCAGCCACCTGTGACAGTCTGAGTCCAAGTCAGTGTTCCCTCACTCTGACTTGCAAGTAGTTCTGACGGAAGAGTGGAGAAGTCATGGAGCTGTGCTGCATCTTGGGAAGCTTTGCTTCCCTACTTGAAATAACTTCCACCATCTATTCTCCCATGTTTTATAAGAGCTGCTTTTTTCTTTCCTTACAGGGAGTAGAATTTCAGCACACCCAAACTACTGACAACAAAGAGAAGGCCAGGCTAGAGTCACAACTCAAGCGCATTGCTGGTGACACAGCCCTCCTAAGACAAGAAATCAGTCTTCTAAACAGAAAAGGTGGGTACTGAACTCACTGTCCTTAGCAGAAAAGATGGGTGCTTCTTTCGACAACCTTCATCACCGTAGGATCTCAAGACACCAACTGCATCATTCCTTGTTCTTACACCAGAAACAGTAACTAACAGAGTAACTAATAGTCCAAGTACCCCTTAAAAATGGATGTAGTTAACTGTGGCAGTAGTCACACCTGGAAGTGTTCAATGAATTCCTTTGGCTATATAGGGGTTTAGTTTTAATGGGTTATGTTTATTTCTCCTATCAAAATATGGCTTTAGTGACAGATATGGAATAAAGTAGAAATAAAACTACTAAAGGCTGTTATTGGTATATTGCAGAGATTTGCCCAGGGCTGATGCCTTGTCTGTGTGTATGTCTGTTCTTCATATGAGTAGCTGTTGAAGGCTGGATGGGAGTTTTGCTTGGGCAAAAGCTTTGGTACCTCTGTCCTCAAAAATGGTAAAAGAGATCTTACTCAAGGGTGCCTTTTTTATTGCTGAGTATCTTAGAAGCAATGGTACTTCTTTGCTAACTGAGCTAGTTAGGGTTAAGGAAAGTGCCCTTTGTTTGGGAAAAGCAAAGGGACCTTTATACTCAGGATCTATAGTGCTCAGATGGGAATGCATCTTATTGAATACCTCCCACTTGCTTCTGTAGCAGTGGAAGACTGCACTGTAGTGCAGGATGGGGTACTTGCCTGGCAGGAAGAGGGTACAGCAAATGCAAAGTCAGCCTGTAATTCCACTGGCATGAGCCTGATCAGAGTGTATGGTTTCAGGTTTTATTCTTTTTTACCTCTGGCATCTGGTATGGTGGCAGTGTGTGATCAGTTTCAGCACTTACCCTGTCTTACTGTGGAAATTTCCTTCACCCCAAAGCAGAAGGGTTGTGTTGCACTCAGTCCAGTGCAAAGTTTTTCAAGGCACACAGGGAGACTTGGGGTTTGTTGCTAATTTTTAAGTAAACAGAGTGAACAGCAGCAGCTGATCTTGCTCTTCCTCGCCATTTCCCCTGGTTTTGCTCCTCTCTCTGGCATACACTCATCCAGGACCCAAGCGTATCCCAGCCAGGCACAAGAACTGCCCCTGCTGGCCCCAGCACAACCACATGAATGGCACTTGTGCAGCCTGCCTTTCCAGTGGGTCCCTGTGAAGGTGTTGAGCGTCCCCTGTTTCCTTTAGGGGAAAACCCACCCTTGTCCACAGGGCTAGGATGCAGAAAGATTTTGACGCTGAAAACCACAGGATGGGGGGTAAGGAAACAACATTTGTAGAGATTTACTTGTTTATCTGCCTGTGTCTATCTGCCCCATCACCAAGCAGCTGTCCTTTGAGATAAATGAAAACTTCCTATAGCTGTGCTCCTCACTAGAAGCACAGTGTCACTTAACTGGTGCAGGTAGCAGCCGTTCCTCTTCTCCTGAGCTCAGCATTAAGAACACTTGTATTGGTGGCTATTTGGAAAACTGCAGTAGCAGGAAATGTCCCCTCTCCCCAGATGTCCTGCTTGCTGTATGCCTGCAAGTGAAAAAGAGCAGGTTCATTCTGTGGCAGGATTTAGCATACAGCCAGCCACAGAAAAGACTAAAGCCTTTATTTTAGACATTAAAGCATGGGTTTGTCTTTACAGATACGCGTCTGCAGATGGCGTGTATGTGAAGGGCTGTCTAAGATGAGCAGGCAGAGAGCATAACTCCAGTCCATTCACAGGAGTGTGTTCCTGGGACAAAACTTCCTTTGGGGGAAAGACCTTTTTGACAGCATTATCTTTCATGAAGCCCTCATTCCAAGAGGGTGCTAGATCTTGGTGGTGGCAGCTCTCTTTGCACCTACATCCTGCAACGTCTCTTGTGCTGCTGTTTCCATCTTGTGCTCTGATGAACAGCCCAGTGCCAAGGAGAGCTGCTGCTGTATTTCTTGGGCCCTCCTGTGACCTTGCTGAGGATGCCTTCTGTCTCCATAGCATTATAAAAGGCACATATACATCTATATACAAGTGCATAAATATATAAATAGGGGCGTTATACAAAAATAAATACCCATTCTCTTTTTCTCTTTAGAATAAATCTTTTGCAAAAGGCAGCTTGGTCCCTAGCTGGCAGCAGAATGAGTCTCTAAGGGCCTCAGTGGTGGTGGGCTGCTGTTCCGGTGTCTTGGTAGGTCCTGACCCAAAGATGAGATCACTGGATTCTGGGGATGGAGATCTCCTCTGGGCTGGCAGCAATCCAGTCTTTCTACCTCTTCAACTGGCACTAGGCCGAGGCAGCAAGGGCTTCCTGAAAGAGAAAGGAGCAAGAAATGATTACAATGCATAAACAAATAGGAGATGCTGTGGTAGCTCTCTTGTCAACAATCTACTCTTTGAGGATAGGTACTCTGATCAAAGAGGAAGATCTGCATTCTGAAAGCCCTGGCTACATGGGAGTTTGATCTTATGCTTGCACACCACAGGTCTGATCCACACTACAGGGCTGGATCAATGGATCATGTTCTAGGGAGATGGATTCACATAATTTTTCAGGGACCTTGCTGTTTTACTGGCAGTCTGGTAAATGCAAAATTAAGGACTAAAGGACAGCAGCTCTGTAACTGGAGCTGGGTGTGTGCCCTTCCAGCAGCATACAGTGCAAGCTTTTGGAGAAATGCAGCCTCTAAATCTGACTGAGACAATTTATACTCCCCAACTGTTAGCATGGTCATTCCATGGTGTTGTGTTAAAACTGTACTTGCTGCACAGAAGCAAGCACCAACAGAGCCATCAGAAAGGCTCTACAGTGAGATTTCTCTGCAAGATCAGCCTGAAACAATGAGATGAAACATAGTTTTCCAGACCTTGGTGGAACAGGGGATCCTGCTGAGCATCCAGGCTGGGGCTTCCCACTTTGCTGCCCATCCTTGGATGATGGAGACCAACAAAGTGCTCTTGAAGGTGAGGACAGTCATCTTGTGGCTGAAGAAGTTGGTGAGTGGAGTCGTCTGGGAGACTGTAAAGGAATGAGCTGCTGTCTTCTGTTCTTGGGCTGGGTAATCTGGGGAGGCAGACAAAGAGGTTCAGCACTGTTAACAGATCACAGTCATAGAGTGGTTGGGTTTGAAGGGATCTTAAAGATCATCTAGTTCCAAATCCACTGCCATAGGTGAGACACAAAATCCACTGCCATAGGCAGGGATTTTGCCTCCTTGAAAGATAGGACCTATGCAACATCTCTGCCAGCTGCATCAATGAAGTACCATAGAGCATTCCTAATGAGGGAAAAGGAGAAATTGGGATGTACTTGTGGGATGGGAATGAGGCGATGGGACCTGTTGTCCATGATTCAACACCTAATGAGTGCCACAGGAGCTGGGAGGAATACCTCCTCAAGGGAGCATGGGAATAATGACTTAATGTCTGAACAGCGAGACACAAAACACCCACAACTGGATCCTGGGCAGGATCTGGGGCAGCTGCTTATCAGCATCCATTCATAGATATTAGCTTCTCTCTTTCTACTTTTCAGTCTCCCACTTAGGAGCAGAGGGAGGAAAAGGAGGCAGGGGGAAGTATGTCTTGGCCATCTCTACAAATAAATTATTCCTCCCTCAAACACTAAGAGAAATGAATTGTGTGAAGAGAATTTAGACCAATAAGGCCTACTGCTGGAGCATGGACTTGATTCCCAAGTGAACTGGGATGGACGGGAGTGTGGTAAGGGCAAGCTCTGGCAAGCATGTAGTCTTGTGGGTCCAGCTGGATCGTTCCACACTTCCCCTCCACAAGCTAGGACTAACCTGGACGGCTGGTAGTCATGCTGGACATTCCCATTTTGGAGCACTCTCGCCTGCAGCAAAGCATTGGTCTCCTCGTGTGACTGGAAGGAGAGAGAAGGATTCTCAGCAGAGCAACGCCACACAGCAGCATTAAGAAGCAGGTGTTGATCTGGGAACCAGAGCCATGGGGCAGGGAAAGGTGTAACTTTCTTTTGCTATAAAGGACAGTGGAAATAAGGACAGAAAACCTCACTTCATGCTTACTGCTGAATCAAAGGGGATGATAACCAATTTATAGTCTTGGCTAGGGCACTGCCTTAGCCTGTGTTACTATTTGCACAGAGTCCTCAACATTGTCAGTCCTTGTGAGCTTTGCTCAGGAGAAACAGGAACTATTCCTGTAAGAGTAGCCTTTGCTCACTGCCTCTGCCATACTTCGAGCTACTGCCTTAAGAAACCACTTCTTCACCAGTGTTTTGGAGACCTTTCAGTTCCTCCCACATCTCACACTCCACTGTAAAGGGGAAATCTCTTTTAAGAAGCCAGTCTTGCCACTTGTACATGTTGCAAAGGGTGCCAGACATATCTGCAGAAGCCCTCTCACTGCAACCTCCAAACTCATGTCAAACCAACTTTTAACCACGGGTATGGACATACCTGTGGCACTTCATCTGGAGTGTACTCTCGGGGCTTGGTGCTTGCATACCCCACTCCTGCAGAGGGGCAGATGCCATTCAGATGTGCCCCATTGGCGTAGGGCTGCCCATTAACATAGGGATGTCCATTGGCACGAGGAGCAGAGATGCCCCTCAGAGGCACCATGGTGTACTGGCAGGACGAGACCAGCAGCCCAGCTCCTGGGAAGCCCATGTCAATGGTGTGCTCTGCAGAGGGAAAGAAGATAAATTCTGAGGCCAAAATCAGAGGCAAGGTTGAAATTCTTGAAGCTCAGCAGGGCTAATGTTAGGCTGTCCTATCAGGCAGCTATTCTGGCACCCAAAGCATCCTTGGAGAGAAATGGAAAGGGGCCTACGTGAAAGTAAAGGGAGTGTCCTTTTCCCCCATTCTAGTCCCAGGGGTCCTTCCCAACAAGGTAAATAGGACAAGGGACAACTAGTGGCTTTGTCTTTATGGGGTTCTACAGGACATTTGAGACTGACCTTTGCCCACCCTTCTCCCAACAGCCCAGAATCCACAGCCTCACAATTTGGGTGTTTGACCCAATGGCACCCAGAAGTAAAAATAACCCACAGGGCAGAGCACATCTTGTAAATCTCAAGAAAGAACTCTTACTCTGCTTGGACCAGGCTCTCCAAAGGCAAAAGGGGATGAAAGCCACGATGAGGAGTACGATAGAGCCCAGCACAACGCCTACAATCAAGTATGGCAAGTCACTGGAACGGGCCACCATGGCTCCTGCCCCCAGGCCACTGTGCCCACCACTGAGTGGGGGATGCTGCTGGGGGGCCACTGTGGAGGGTGGAAGACGACCTGGCAGACCAAGAGACTTCCGAGCTGCAAAGGGAAGAGAGAACCAGTGTTAGATACAGTCATGGCAAGTGGGATAGCAACCCACTCCAGGCATGTCTGTGCTGCTGTGGAAGGGACAGACTTCTATGGTGGCTATAAAGAAATGCCCCGGATGTCAGACGACTACCTAGGCTATTGCATACTGCAGTACAGACAAATCTGTGCTTGGTTTACAGATCTACCAGACTTTTGGGCTGCTAAAGCAAAAGGGAAACAGCTTCTCCAGAACACACAATTGGACTTCATGCTGTTCCTATCATGACAGTGCAGCTTCTTGGAAGATAACATGAGACCTGCTCATAACCAAACACAGGAGTTTGGCACAGCAAGGGTAAGTTAGCCCTCTTGGTTCTAATCACCATCTGTGTGACATTTAGGAAAGCAAAAGGTAAGTATTCCTTCAAGGGAAACAACGATGGACCCTGCACAAGGAGTCTGTGAGTACTTGCATGGGTATATACCCATACCCATCAACAGCATCAACAAACCTCTACCTCTCTTCTCCCCAGTGCTGCCTCCATCACTTTGCCACACAGTCAGGCAGGGATAGTACCTGCCCCAGCTGCAGGCAGGGAAGGCAGCATGCAGTGCTCCCAGAAGTGCTCTGTGAAGCTGGTTACCTTTGGTTTCACAGATCATCACGTTGCTGAACTCGCTTTCACCACCCTCATTGAAGCACTGCATCTTAATGTCATAAGAGGTCTCTGGCTGCAGGTGGCTGATGGAGTGCCAGTACCGATCTCCTGAGGAGGGAACAAACACATGGTGCTGTTGGCTTCCTCAGGAAACATGCAGCTGGCACAGTCCTGCAGCACTGCTAGGTAAAGGCGGCCTGGACAGCAGCAGCAGCAGAGCCTTTTGTGCACAGGCTCCTTCTAGCTGTCTGCTCTTCCAGAAGGAAACAGCAGCTGGGACCAGCCTCTCAGTACCTCTTACCTTCTACCACATCCTTCTTGTAGTCACTGTCATTGTCACTGTCAGTGGGGCGGTAGTAGATGTAAAAACCATGGATGGGAGTGTTGTTATTGCTGGCTGGGATATACTGCAGAGAACAGGAGAGCAGAAATTAGCAGAGATACCTGTGCTCCACATTGTACCAGGTGAGGAGCACTTACCATAAATGGGATGGGACAGGAGGAAGTCCCAGAAGGGGAATCGTCCTTGTTTTGCCATTGGCTTGTGTGGTAATGGCTTCCTTCCAAGAGCTTGGTGCTATATAAGATCTCTCACACCTTGCTTCCCAAGTAACAGACAAGCCATGAGTCTGGTTCTGTCACCCCAAGCATCCAGTACTCTGCTTCCTCTCAGCAACTACAACCAGTGCTTCAGAGAAAAAAAATCCTCAACAGCAGCATCTCAGCCTGGGCAAGGGCAGGCATACCTTCACTTTGACTCCAGCAGGCTCATGGCTTTCAGACAAACTGCATCTTTCCATGAACCAGTGACCCCAGGAGTCCTGTGTTTTTGAAGACAGCTCTGTTCCTCCTCCACCCAGGGCAGTAGTGTCCCAGCTCCATGCGTTATTGCTGTCTTTCACCCAGTGTTTTATCAGCTACTGTTTGTGTTTAAATAAACTGCAGCGTCCATCCTGCCCTGTAGCAGTTTCTGGCTAGAAGCAGCTGGGAGAGAAGAGGGCAATGCATCCCTCTGAAGAAACTCTAAGCTGTTGGAAACACTTGGATCTAGACTTGTGATCCAAAAGATCCTGCCCACTCCTAAAAAGATTACCAACACTTAGGACTGCTACCCAGCAAGTGAGAGTGAAGGATGTATCTGCTGATAACTACTAAGATAGACAGAGGTGCTAATGGATTCCAGGAATTTGGCTGGGAGAGCAAGCAGCTATCCTGTGCATTGCTGAACTGTGCTTGTTGAACAAAATGGTCAAGACCCTGAGATTATCTGCTAACATGCCTCCTGTGTACAGCACTGGATTCAGACAAAAACGGTTTCGTAAGCTCTCTGACTTCCCCCACATCTACATGGCCCAAGCCTGATCCTTCTTTGGTGGAGGGAGCTATTGGATCGCAGATGCATTTGCGCTGGTGACAGCCTCCAGTGTGGTAACCTTTAAGATGGCAAGTAGCACCTGCTACACCCCTGCTTTCTGCATGTTTAGTAACCTCCACCCCTACAAACCTTACCATCCACTTCAGCATGATGGTGGTCTCATTGATGGCATCTGTGAAAGTGATGTATGGCCCTGCCACAGGGCGCTCGTAGACTCGGTTGCTGTACCCAGACACCACATACGGCCGAGATGCTGCACTGGGCTCACTCTCTCCCAGGATGTTCAGTGCCCTGACACGGAATTTATAGGATGTGCCTACAGGGAAAAATGGGAAATAAAAGAACTGCAGAGATTGGAGTCTTCCAAGGCTTCTACTGTCAGCACAGGCCCGACTGTGGAGAGGGGCTACACCTTCTCCAAAAGGCAGAGGACCTACAGAGAGGTTTTGATCAAAGTACAAGCACAGAAAGGCCAGATTTCAGCCATGTGCTAAATGGAGCCTGCTTTTATTTGCCTTTCCCTATTCTTGTCTGGATGGTCTAGAGGTCAGTAGCAGTTCTGGAAAGTGTGTGTGTGTGGATTGATATGTCCTGTCCCAAAAGCAGGTATGGGAAAGTGTCCTTTCTCTACTTCACAGAAATTAAGTACATAAACATCAGTTAAAAGCTTGAAGCCTAAATAATTTTTTACCCAAACGTGATTTTACTGGTCTTTAATTTGGGGTAGATGTGTTGCCCTTTTAAACTGTCCAGCTCAGTGATGCTGTCTTTTCTCATGTGAAGTGCAATGGGAATTGTGTACCCATCTGTCTTGCCTGTGGCTAAAGAAAGTTCTGTCCTGTCTTGTAAATGGCGAAACCAAATGCCTTTAGTAACTATATCCTGTAATACAGAAAAGCATGCACAAGCCTCCCTGAGGGAGGTCAAATCTATGCTGGTCTTTGCAGCTGGAGAAATTGGAGAAGCATCTGCAGTTTTTCCCCATGCATGTAAGGCTGGAGCTAGGGCAGCTTTGTTTTGCTTGCACATGCCAGGGCTAAGCAGGACATGACAGATGGCTAACCATCCTACAGGGACTGCGCAGCTTCCTACAGACCTCCAGGAAGCAGAGAGGAGAACACCTGCCTACCTTTCTCCAAGCCTGGGATTTCCACAGAGAGGCGAGAGGGAGGAATGTCACTGGTGGCCAGGACCCAGTCTCCCAACTTCTTCAGTTTCTTATATTCCACACGGAAAGACTGGATGGGGAACCCACCATTCCCACGGGGAATCCATGTCACATATACGGATGTCTCTGATGCCATGGAGATGGTAGGACGGTCTGGTGCCTCTGGAGCTGCAAGGGGCACAGAAGGATATCAGGACAGGAAAAACATTTCTCTTGCCCTGTCTGGAGGATCCTGTAGCTTTTAACTATGTGGGTGAAGGTCTACCTGCATTGCACCCACTTACATGCTACCTGCTCTCTTCTGTCTCTTCATTAGAGCTAGCACCCCCAAATCATAGAATCATGGAATAGTTAGGGTTGGAAAGGACCTTAAGATCATCCTCACTCCTTTCAGTTTGTGCCCTGCAAACATCTTTTACTCCTGCTTGCATCTTCCACCATTTCCACTCCCAACTCAAGTAGGATTTGAGGTGTGTACCCCCATCGTGAGAGGGAGAGCAGCGAGAGATGTGGGTGTAGAGCTGATAGAGCAAAAGGCCTGGCTCATGTGGGAGCACTGAGCAGGGGGAGACAGTGGGGACAGATGAGTGTAGGAGATGAAAACAGGAGAGACTGAGAAGACCAGCTGAGGAGGAAACAGGGAAAAGTTCTGAACGACAGACATGAAATTTGATAGGAAAGGAGTCGAAAGTTGGGAGGAAAGAGATGAAAGGAGATGTGAAGATGAAAGAAAAGGCAACACATGAATGAGTGTGGGTAATTGAATGAGAGGACTTCACAAGAAAGGGTAAGGATTGAAGGAGAGAATTTCACAGGATAGTGGCTCTGGTGGATAACAGTAATGGCAGATGCAAGATGGAAAAAACAATGAATTGGATTAAGAAGTAAGGAGCTGATGTTTCTCCTGTGCATCAAAATACTCTGCACCCCTAGAATGGGCAAAACTGCCCCTTGTCAGGGCTTGGCTGAGAGAGGAGGATGCCAGGGTCTGCAGGGAGTTGGTTTCCTTCCTGCCTCACACTCCCGCAGCACCCACTGATTCACCCCAGCACATTCACAGGGCTTTCTGAACTCACCCCATGGAACCCAGCATGAGACAGTTTCTGACAAATCCTTACATTAATGGTGGGGACAGGCAGTGGGATCAGCCTGCTCCCCTAAGACAGATTGCCTGTCAACACGGTAGCAGGGGTGTCTGAGAAGGACCTCTCCTTTTCAAGACCTGAAGACCCAGTGGAGACTTCAACCCCAGCACGGCCTGGCCACTACCACCCACAGGAGATCCAGCACCCCTCATCCTTCCTCCTTGCCCAGCTGAGGGAGGGCCTTACGGGATAGACGGCTGTTGTCAGACTGGTTACTGCTCTGAGTGCTTGTGCCTGGGTCATCCCTCTGGATTTGTTGCTCTTTGCTAGCAACAATCTCTGGTTTTGGGCGCCGGCCTGTGCAGAAGGGAAAGGTGGCATCAGTGACATGCAGATGTGTATCAGAGTTAATTTCTGCTGTGATGAGCAATGAAAATATTCCCAGCCATGATGCTGAGGTAAGTACTCCTGGCCTGTAACGGCCCTAGGTTGAACCTTTTAACCCCCAGGTTGAGTTCTTTGAACCTAGGGGTTCAAAGCACGCAACCTGCGGGCAGGAGCTAAAGCTAAAGGGGCAGGTTTGTTAATCCACTAATAGGTTCCCCTCATACTTAATTTTCAATTGGTTTTCTTGAAATCCTGATAGATTTCTGCCTGAGAAGGTAGTCACTGGTACAAGATGGGGCCTGAAGGGAGATGTGAGCAATCCCACTGCCATGGGGAAGGTTGCCATACAGGAATGCCATTCCTCACACCTGCTGGAAACATGAAAGGCAGCCAGGGGACAGAGAGACTTAGTGTAGACGTTTGGAACATCCTTTTAGTGGCAAAGACAACTCTGCACCAAGCAGACTACATGGGAAGGCCTGGAGTTCCCTTCAGTGCAGGGCAAGCTGTTAAGGACAGATTAGAGAAACATCTGGCAGGAACAACCCCCACGGGCTGATCCTGTCTCCAGGCAGAGGATGGATTAAATGACCTCTTGACATCCCTGCCAGACCTATTTTCTATGGTTCTGCAGGTGACCAACTGAGATTCCAATATAAAAAGTGACTTACTCCAAGGCACTGCCAGGCAGAGGGGAAACCTGATTTTCCCCATCCTGTTTCAGTCCCACCCTCCACATCCCCCTGACTGAGTAGCTCTAAGCTGAGGGCAGATAGGTTTCCAGAGCAGAAACAGCCCCTTTGTCCTAAGCCTGGTGCCTCGGGCTGGGATGGGACTTCTCAGAGGGGCCCTGCCCTGTGCTCCAGCAGAACACCCAGGGAAAAGTTCGACCTTTACCAGTCCGGAAGGTCACCATGGCCGTCTGTCCCTCGCCGGCGCAGTTGTGAGCGGCCATCTCCACCTCGTAGAGACTGCCAGGGTCCAGCCTGGTGAGGGTCAGGCGGTGCTGCGAGGCTGGGACGTCCCTCACTGCCCAGCTGTCTGAGGCGTTGGCGACCTGCTGAGAGACCAATGCGGGCATTGCAGAGCTGGAGCAGGCTGGGCTTCTTGCCTGCACCGAGCTCAGGAGATTTCATGGCAGGCTGTGTATCAACCAGGGCTGCCTGCCCTGCAATCACATGAGGGAGAAAAGAAGGCTGAGGGGGATCTTATCGTTCTCTACAATTCCCTGAAAGGAGGACGGAGAGAGGAGGTGGCTGGTCTTTTCTCCCAGGTAACAAGTGATAGGACAAGAGGAAACAGCCTTGAGCTGTGCTAGGGAAGTTTTATATTGGATATTAGGAAAACTTTCTTCACAGAGAGGGTGATCAGGCTGCACAGGGAAGTGGTGGCATCACCGTCCCTGGAAGCGTTCAAAAACTGTGTGGATGAGGCCCTCAGTAACATGGTGGACTTGGCAGTCCTGGTCGGAATGATGATCTTAAAGGTCTTTTCCAACCTAGTTTGATTCTATGATCTGAGCACAGGTTTCTGCAGGAAAGGGGCTGTGTCTGCTTGCGGTCCCCAGGAAGGCCTGGAAGCACAGTCTGTTTTTCGGGGATGCCTGGTGCCCTATGCAGATGGGGAGGGAAGGTGGGACCCTCCTCCTCCTCCCCAGCTGCAAGGATAATATTTTTACAGGCCAACAGGCAGGACACTGAAGTGACCCAGTGCTGAGAGGAGCATTAGCAATGCAGGCAACGCAGCAGAACGGAAATGCCAGGACTCTGCCGTATCATTCATCTTCTCTGAGCATTTGACACTGACAGATTAATGCCTGCCTCATTTTATTTTTATTCCTGGGCCCACAGAGGTGTGAGGCCAAGGAGGGGAGCCCTGGACACTGCTACTGCCCAGGAAAGAGACACTCCTAACAAAGGTAATGCCTGCGTGGCATCTGAGTGCCTGTTGGCTGCTGAGGCTCCAGGGGCAGCATAAGAGCAAGGGAGAAGAGACGCAGGTATTTTCTGGAGGAGAAGCAGACCTTGCCCAGTACAAATGTAAGCCTCCTGTCAGTAGGTTTTACTTCCCTATAGCCATCTCCCACACTAAGAGCCTTTTCTTTTGTTGCCGAATCGATTCCATCCCTCTCTGCACACATGCTTTTCCAGTCAGAGATGTCAAAACCAGATCATTATATAAGTTGATCATAAGGATCTCTGATAGAAAGAGGCTCTTTCTAAATAAGTTTAAGGGGTTATTGGGACTAATTCCTTTCCATGTAATCCTTAAGCATCCCAAGAAAGAGTCTCCAGCTGAGAATTTGGACTACACTGAAAACATATTACTGCAAACTGCAGTGACCCATGGTGACCTCCGCTGCCCTACAGCCCCTTCCAGGTGAAAACAAATAAAATATGGACAAACTCCAGCCTGCCATTGAAAATCACATGCAGAACTGGTAGTTACATGATACAGCGCTGGCGACAATCTCTTCCTGGCAGACAACCAGAGCCAATAGTCTGGTGAGGCTTTTGGCATCTTTTGGTTTTTATTTAAGCTTGCCCTATTGTGTTCTTGTGTTGGCATCTTCTGCCTTTGTTTTAAAGGGTTCTTTAAAGAGATAGTTAGCTGAAACCCTTAGCTGAGGTTTTGTTTAGAAAGAAATCAAGCATGTGTAGGGATTATAACAGCCTCCTGTCATACCTATATATTTTCACAAAAATCAAACAATTCCAGGAAAACAGACACATATATTCACATGTAATTGAAAACGGTCCCTTGCAGTGGCTGGGAATCCAAAACATACCAGACCTGGAACGTACTCAAATGCCAAAGCAAAGCCTGCCTCTCTACTGCAACTCCCTGCGTACCCAAGGGAAATACAAGCAGCAAACAGATAAATTCAAGCTACTTTTCTGAGCTTATCCCAGAAAATTGGGAAGAGACGGTCTACACCTCAAAAGCAGATTTTTTACCTCAGCAGTGCTTTGCTATTTAGAGAAAATGCTGGGCTACAGCTGCTGAGAAGCACCACAGAGGGCAGGAGCCCTTGGGCTCACGTAGTGTGCTGTGTGCTTATGCTGTGCCACCAGCCAAGAGGTGCTCAACACTGCACTGCCTTTCAGCTTCCAGAATGAATCTGGTGTTTGAGGACCTTCCCAAAGGATTTAGCATGGTTATGATGCCTTTCTGCTGTTTCCTCAGTCACTGAGCACAGGTGCTTCAGTGCTGCTGGGCAGGTATGCGTAGCAGAGACAGGCTGCTGCCCTGTGTCCTGCAGCCCAAGCTTTTCAAGGCAGAAGTGTCCCCATGGCTTGTGACAAAAGCACCACAGACCAAGTCACTGCACAGTCTGCCCTCAGGGCTTCCTGCTTGTGTAAGCACACAGCTGGGAATTAGAAGTGGAAATTCTTCGAACTGGAAATACATGTGTGTGCATGTGCCCTCTGCATGCTTAGGCAGATGGGCACCACTGTGAGCTCTTCTTGGACACCTGGCAAACCTCCTCTCACAGCCTGTACCTCAACAGGCTGAGGCTGCAGCTGAGGAGGTCCCACCAACCAGTGTCACCAGGGTGTCTCTGCCACAATGCACCTGCTCATGAGGTGTGAAAACCTGCAGTGAGGCCAGCAGCCTGGTGTGGAATGGTGCAGAGCAAAGATGGGAGCAGAGCGAAACAACAATACCTTGCGATGCTTCACCACATAATAGAGGATGGGGGCTCTGCTGTCAGGCCGGGGTCTCCACACCAGATCATAGCTGTCTGTCTTGGATGTACGTGGGGAACTGAGGATGATGGGGGCCTCAGCTGGAGACACCATCTCCCTGTTGGCTGCACACTGTGGAGATGCTGTCAGCGGAGTTGTCCCAGTCTTTGGCAGTCCAGCTTTATCCAGGGGCAGCTTTAAGGCACTGTTCCTGGAAGGTGGTGTTGGGGGCTGAGCTGAACCCAGCTGAGCATCTCGCCCAGGGTTGAGTGTAGCTCCTGAAAGACAAGGGGTCGAGATAAGAGTAAATGCCCACCCCAGTCTGCAATGAAGGCAGAACTATGAGCCCCTTGAGCCTCTCAGAAGGCTGGTGCTATACACCCGCTGCAGCACAGGTCCCAGGTGGTGCTGCCTGGTGAGCCACTGAAAAGGGTGTTGGCAACACTCTCTCTTTCTCCAGCTATAAACATAATACCCCTTACTGGGGCCTCTCCAAGCACAGGCCTTGGCCTTGGGGCTTTGTCCCTCTCTGAACCCCCCTCTGAAGCCCATGGGTAAGTTCATCAGGGTCCAAGGAATCAGGTGGTACCTCTCTTACCCCAAGTGAATCTAACCATATCAGTGGTTATGTGTTTGCCCAGTGCAAGCTCAGAAGCAGAGCTGAGTAAACCATGGAGTAAGGCAATAAACCCAGATGTCCTATGTCTCTCATATAGAGATAGCTCAAGTATGCACATAAGGCACTGCTCTTAGAAGCAAAACCGCTTCCATCTGTTTCTACAGGGAGAATGGAGATCCCAGTCAAAAAAGCATTAGCTGTGCAGGATAAAAGGGAGGGAAGAGCACAGCAGCTCAGCTGCAAGTGGGAGGGTTACACACTTTCTTCTGCTCTGCCCCTGCGTGTTATGCTCTGGAACTGAATGGTCACCAGCTTGGAGAGAGGGACTTACCTGGCTGGGCTGTCCTCAGCTGCACCATGGCCTGCGCGCTGCCAACCTCATTCTCTGCCATGCACTGGTATATGCCATCGTCCTCGGGCCCCACGCTGACCAGGCGCAGTGCCCGGCGTGACAGCCGGAGCCGCGGGCCACCCGACAAGGGCATGGCATTGCGCAGCCACACGACCGAGGGCTGCGGGTTCCCTCGCACCTCGCAGGTGAACTTGGCGCTCTGGCCCCAGGGGATGATCTGCTGGGACAGCTCCATGGTGACCTCCGGGGGTTCTGTGGTGGGGGCAAAACACAGCTGCTGAGTACCATTTGGCAGAGAGCATGGCATAGTCATGGCTTTGCACCTTCCTCTATGGCAGAGATGAGGGCAGAGTGATGCTTCTTTACCCCACTCCTTTTGAGAGGGCCCACAGGTATCTGCTTCACAGGACCTCCCCTTCAGCACCCACGTGAACTGCAAGGAGAGGGAGCCCAAGGTCATCTGCCTCAGATGACAGCAGCCACCTAAAAGTCCCATTTCTCTGAGTGCTACTCTGCGAAGACTGTGATTGTGCCAAAACAGCATGTCAGCATCTGGGTGAAATACAATCCAATAAAACTTGGGTTTAGTCTCCCTAATGCTCATGAGAAAGGGAAGAATGCACGGCAGAAATATCTATGGTGTAGTACCCCATACATTTCTCACACTATAAAGAGCTTCCCTATGGAACAGAACAGAAAGCTCTGATGTCCTCCTTATGCCAATTTCAAACATGTCTAAGAAGCAGATAGTCCTCCAAAAGTGTTACAGCAAACCCAGTGCTACAAATGACAGAAGAGCTTCTGCAGAGGAAGGGAGGATCCAGCATCTCCAGCCCATGGTTGGAGCCAGAAAGGAAGAACTATCACCCTCTAGGAAGAACCTGCCTCATCTAGAAAGTGGAATCACAAGCAGGGTTTGCTTTACATGGTGGTTTGCCCAGTGAGAGAAAGAGTACAGCAGCACTAGTATTCTCCCCTGAAAGCAGTGGCGAAGGCCCAAGCCCTTCCTGGAACAAGGGCCAGAGCAGCACTCACCAAACACCTGCACATTGTAGAAGATGAATGCAGCTCCGGTCTCTCCGACCCCATTGTCAGCCATGCAGCTGTAGGTGCCTGAGTCCTCCTCACTTGTGGGGTCGATCAGGAGGTTGCTGAGCAGGAAGCGTGTCTTGTTGTAGGCAGAGACACTGGAGCCGTCTTTGGCCCAGGTGACCCGCGGCGGGGGGATCCCACTGGCTACACACTCCAGGATGAGGCTTTGGCCCTTTGTGACAATGATGGTCTGAGCTTCAGGGGGGTAGATTATCCGGGCTGCCTCCGCTGTGGAGCCTGGTGGGGAGAGGAGGAGGAAGGAGGTGGGTGGGAAGGAAGGTGGCTGGTGGGGAAGCACCCTGTGCAGAGTGCACCTAGGGGTAATGATAGGGCTAAGCCCACTGCTGCCTGTACTGGGGTGGATAGATGGCAACACAGGCTGAGAGGGACATTCCTCAAGGGACGTATGCACACAGTAAGTGGTCTTGCTGAAAGGCTAAGGGCCTGTGATTGCCATCACCAAGAACATATCCTAATGAGGTACAGCAGCCCCAGGGTTGCACACATATCCCAGGAGCTTTGGGGCTTTCTGCTGCTAGGAAGTTTTCCCAGCAACTGATAATGCCGGTTCACACAGTAAATCAGCTGTGACTGCACTGGTACGTGCTCCCAGGGCTAGAAGCACTATGGACACGTGCAGTGAAGGGAGCGCAGCTTACGTCTCACACGGAGCCTCTCACTGGAGACAGAGGTTTTCACCTCCTGTGTCACGGGGTTGTAGGCAGCACATTTGTAAGTCCCCTCATCCTCCTGACTCGCGTTGACGATCTGAAGGTTCCCAGATGGCATGATAAGGTAATTGTCTAGAGAGAGAAGAGGATGTGGTCACAAGATACACTCCTAGCCAGAATATCAGGGGGAGCAATGGTGCAAAGATGGAAGGAACAGAGCCTCAGGTGAAGCTAGCTCATCACAGGTATGTGCAGCAGATGAAATGAAGCTGCAAAATTCAGATCCAAATTACAGACATTTCACCAAATTCAAAGCTGCCTTCATCCAGTCTGGGCTAGAAGAATGCTTCACAGACACATGGAGATGACCAGTGAAGACCAACATTGTGCGCCACCTAATTCTGCTTCCTTTTGCCTATATGCAGATGTAGCTTCCAGTCCTAGAGAGCAGTGATATCAAGGATACGAGGCAGGGACTCTTAGACTAACCTGTGCTCAGACCAGCAGCAAAAGGACAAGGAGGCAGCAGGGAGAGCAAGCTGCTGCTGGTAAGGAAAGGTAAAACTGAGGGTCCAGGGAGGGGACCCAGTGCGACAGACCCTGTGGCACTCACCTCGGGAGGCCTCGAGCCACTCCTGCTTCACACTGTAGCGGACCTGAGCCTTGGGGTGACTTTCAGGCAGGTCACAGGCAATCACGGCTGTGTTCCCTTCATCCACCTCGATCACGTGCTGGCCATCAAACTTGAAATCTTTGAGATCTGCAGAGAGCAAATGACAGGGCATAGCTGGCTGGCTCAGCATCTCGGTGTCAGCTCATCCTTCTGCTGCAGACCCAGGGCTGTTTCACTGCAGTGCTGGCAGAGGACCACTCCATCCCCAGCAGTTAGGGAAGCTGGCCTGGTTTCAGACCTTTACTTTTTTTCTTGTCCTCCTTACTACAAAATGGGCAACTTAAAACATAGCTTCTGGAGAAATCTGCTCCACGGCTGAGAAACTGCGTGTGAAAAATCCCGGCTCAAGAGTCAAAGAAGAGCCAACGTACTGCAGCACTGAAGGGCGGCCAAAAGTGGTCCTTCTGCTACCTGCTGTTTCAAACGTGGCTGCTGTCCTGACACCAAGAAGCTGACTTTGTAGTGGCAACTCAGGGAGCCCATTCAAGGGCATACAGATCCTGAGTGACACAGTGGGAGAAGGTGCACGAATGCTGGATGTTCCCAGAGCTGCTCTGAGCAACTCTGGAGCCTGAGCAACCGGCATCTCTCCTCCAGGTACTCTTGCTCCCATCAAGCATCTCATGACCAAGGATGGTTAACCATGATTCTTCTGTGTGTGCCCAAGCAGTGCCCACACCCCAGTTTGAAGAACAGGGAATTGCAAGGAAAAGCAGATCCTTGTGATCACTGCACAGCTGCCCCTCCCGTGAAAATGCCCTGTCCCAGCACGTGTCCCCTGTGATGATGCTGTGATAGGAGTTGCTCTCCTGACGGGGCTGATGTAGGCAGCAGGATTGGAAGCACAGGGGCGGGGAGGAAAAGGTGCTTGACTGCTTGTTTTCTTTTCCCTGCTTTTGAAAGCAGGAGCAATGGACTGTGGTGAAACCCCACAGGGAGCACACAAACCTGGCCCCACCGAGCTTTCTGGTGATAAAACTTGTCCCCGCTCCCCATAGACACAATGGTAAACCTTGCTGGCTCACTGCAAGCCCGAACTGTCTCAGCCAGCCTGTGCTGGGAGGGGGAAGGTTTGAGCCAGGAAGAAAGTCCTGAGCACACATTCTTACAGTGCCATGCACCAGCCCAGGCAACCACTAGTGACAACTGCACACCCTGCAGCTGGTCACGAGTCACGCTGTCACGTCAAGGCTCAAGCCAGTGCATCTTCCACGAGACGCAGTGCTAGCAGATGTCCCACCAGCAATGTGCTGCCAGATCCAGCCAGGACCACATGTCCTTTCAGAGTCCCGCGCTAAGGCAGCGCGGCAAGCCCATTGCTACGGCACAGCATGGCCATGTGCTGTCAACACCTCCCTCGCCCCTCAAAACCCATCCCAACACGTGGCACCTGCGACCTCGGGCAGTGTGGAGAGCTGCAGGGGGGGAAGCAGGAGGGCTGGCGGCGGGCAGACGGCAGGCAGCCTCCCTTGGCAGCAGTGTGTTTTTGTTCTCTGGGAAATGCAGCAGCGCTCCAAGAGCAAAAAGACATCTCTGGCTCCAAGCTTCTCCCACCCACAGTCATGGAAAAGTGACATGAAATTTCTCAAGCAGACTTTCTGATTAAAGCAAGATCCTTTATGGAGTTTAAATAAAAACCAGCTCTCTTGGCACCGCGGCGCGAGAGCCTCCCCGAGTGCGGCGCGGAGGGGCTGCCGGGCAGCTGCCGGGGGAGCAAGCGTCCCGGGCCCAGAACTGAGTGGAGGGGAGGAGGTTGAAAAGAGAAGGGGAGGTTTTGCAATGTCATAAAGATGATTTGCAGCGCACATGCTTCATACTGCTGGAATGTGCTGGCACCATTCAATTAAAATAAGAATAATAAAAAGAAATGTGATTAATCCTTTAAGACAAGCTGAGGAGGGGAGCCATGTTTCCACTGGGCACTAAAGCCAGATGAAGGTTAACTCTTCACTTCTGAAAAGCTGGCTCACACCCCTCCAACAAGGAAAGTTACTGCTGGGGAGGGGATGGGTGCTTGCTAGGTCTTTTCTTCTCTGTGCTTTTTCTATTTGATCAAGGAATAAAATAGTAAGAGCCACAGAAATGGAAAGAGGTGGAGAAGAGGCGAGAGCCCAGCGTCTGCCTGCCCACATCACGCATATTTCTCCGATCAACAAAATATAAACGAGCATCAGGAAAATTAATGTGTGCCTTGGTGGTCTGGATTCATCACAATAAAATTAAGATTTCAGAGCCAAGGCACAGGCTCCAGCAACGCTGGCAGGGATCTGCACACACACACACGTGCACGCACGCACAGATCCCACAGAGGAGAAGGGGCTCAGGAGGAAGAGCAGACCTACAGCCTCGGCACAGTGCAGCCCACTGGGGAGCACCGTGCTCCTGAAGATGGAAAGGATGTCCCTGTGCCAGGGACATGCGGCTGTGAGTGCTGCAGTCCCACAGGGCAGAGAGCTGGACCCCCAGCCCTTCCTGCCTTCCCCTCCCAGCCGGACTGCAGGGGATGACGGGCAAAGCTGTGGAGGGAGGGGGAATGGATGGAAGAAGGGAATCCTGGGGTGGGTGTGGGAGCAAGAACTGGGCATTGCTGGAGGAGTGGAGCAAACCCAGCAGGGGAGAGGAGGAAAACATCAGGTGGGCACCAGAACAAACTATTTTCCAATATGCAAGTGTACAAGACTCCTGCCAAACTGCTCCCCCAAATTCTTGCTCCCCCACAGTGAACAAGCCTGTTTTATTTGCCACTGGGTTTTGGTCCCACTTCCAGCTGGTACTGGCACACACAGCCATCCATTGACACTAATGGGTTGGCCAGAGCAGGCAATGGGTGGTTGGGCACACCCCCATGCCCCTCTGTGCATGGGATGAGCTCCCCTTCAGTTGGTCCTGGCACAGCAAAACAGAGAGTGCTGTGCTAGGCAGAGACAACCAGCTTCATCCTGGAGCTTCAAATGACCCACCCCCAGGATATGGGGGGCCACACACACCTACCCCCACCAGGTAAAGCAGTGCAGGGGGGTGTAGAAGAGGGGCAGCACAGGGGGACGCAGTGCACACCCTTTTGGCTGCCCAGCAGCAGCTGTGCTCCATGTCTAACACACTATTTGCACTCAGAGCCTAACTCCCACTGCAGCTGGGAGAAACCACATCCCCTCTTCACTGGCTGGGTTTTCCTTCTCATATGGCAGCGCTCGGCGTGCCAGCCCATGTCCTTGTCCTTAAAAGACATGCCTGACCACAGGGAAGCAGTAAGTCTTCATCCACCAGCCACCGGTGGGAGGTGCTGTGGACAGACAGAGCCACGCTGGGATAACAGCACGGATTCTTTATCTTTTTTGTTTAGAAGGGAGTGCAACGAGAGGCCATGTGCATGTCCATCTGTGCCCCACTCTGAGGCGTGATGGGGTGAGCTGGGGCACAGGGAGGGTCAGCCCTGTGCTGCTGTCACTGGGGAGGGAAACCAGACGAATCCCAGGGCTGAGAGCCAAGCACCGAGGCAGGCAAGACAGAAAGGACTAAATGAATGGGACACCATAAATAACTTTGGAGAAGAAGCAGTAGTAAATACAATGCCAGCCCTCAAGGTGAAAATCCTCCCTGCTGTACTGAAGGGTGAGGGAGGGAAGGGAGTGACCCTGAGATGGGGAATGGGCAGGGACAGGGGTCCCACAGCCTTGAGGCAGTCACCTTCCACTGCTGTCAGTGCAGCATGGGGTCGTGGCTCTCACTTCCTGCCTGGTCAGCACCACAGCAGCCCGGGCGCTGGTGCTGTCAACACCCGAACCCTCCCACCCCACTGGGGCAGGCACAGCTCCAGGCCCCCTGCCTGCTCACACAGCCCTAGCACATCCCTCCTGCCATGCCCCAGCCCCATTCCCCCACGTCGCCCCAGGCCCGCCTCACAGCCCTCGTGCCACAGCTCCTCCGGCTCACCAAACACCACCTGTGTTTTCCTTCTCTCCCCTCCTCACACCACCTCTGCCCCCGGGGGCAGAGCCCCCGTGCCTGCTCAGCAAATGCTTTTCCAGCACTGCAGCCACCCCCTTCCCTCCCTTCCTCTCGCCTTCCCCTCTGGGAGCCGTCAGAGTTGAGGCCAGGCGCAGGAAAATGAATGGCGCTGTCTTCAGAAAGCAGCTGCAAATTCCTGGGGGATGCCCAGCCCGACCCGGCGCAGGGTCACTGCCCGTGAGCGCTGTGTGCGGAGGCCCGGCCTCCCAAACCCTCTGCCACAAAGCCGAGGGCTGCCCGTTCAAGGTACCCCAGAGTCCAGGCCATCAAGGGCTGCCGCAGGGACACAGAGGGCTGACGCTGCGCAGCACGGCCAGGCCAGCAGCGATCAGCAGGTACCCGTCTGCACGGCTGCGCCACGGGCTGCCCAGGTTGAACGTGGGATCATGGTGCCCAAGTAAGCGCCTCAAATGCTGCTCCTTCTGTTGCTTCAAGGAATCTTCCCCCTTCTGTGAATCCTTTCTCCCTCTACCCCTTGTCTATACAGCAGCTGTTTTATCTCTGCTGAAGAATGAAATGCTGGTTTCAACCAGCCCTCTGGGCCAGGGAGAGCAGAGATGGACTTGGTGCTGCACCACAGATGGGAGAAGGAGGCATTGGTCCCAAGGCTACACTGTGGCTGTCAGCACTGCAGTGATAGTTATCTGGTTGCTGACTGCCAGCAAAGCACAAGGAGGCCCTGAGGGAGCAGGCACATATTGCCTGGGGCACTCGAGGAAGTTTCCTCCTAAGGAGGTGGGAGAAAGGAATAGGAACAGCCTAGAAATTGGCCAGATGATCTGACCCACACCCCTCAAAACTAGCAAGACACTTTTTCCAATGACTCCGTGTCTCCTTCCAAAATAAACCTAAACCTCTAATCCTTGAAAATATCCCTCTCCCCCCAATTTCACTCACGTTCTACCAGTTTCATTCTACCCCCGGCCCTCCACATCATTTTTGGATGGGGCTGAGACTTTCAGAGGGTTTTCTTTCAGCCCAGCAGGTGATCTGCCACAGTGCCAACCGGCCAGGGCTGTGAAGGAGGCCTGCAGCAGGAGTGAGAGCCCCCGGCACATGGGCTACCTTAGCTTTCGTACTCAGTCGCAGCTCAAACTGGTGCCCCCTGTTATTTCAGCTCACTGCAAAGCCACTGCTGCCAGCAGCCTCCAGCTCACGAGCGGGAAACTGCTTATTTGAATGCCTCCAGAAAGTTTCACTGCTACACGTTCAGCCCCACACCCTTCCTGGGCTGCCTCTCTCTCTTCACTTAACTGTCAAGTCTCCCCTACCTGTGGGCTCTCTATCACCCGAGGCTGTCTGTGCATGGGACACAACCTCTGCCACCCCCCACTCAAGGAAAAGAGACCCATACAGCAAAGCACAGCGGTGTTCCATGGCGGATTAAGTGCTTGTTCATCAAACCTCTGGCTCCAGTTTTGTGAGCTCCACTGAATGGTGCTCCTGCCTTTGCCATGACAGAGACTGCAGCAATGGGCAAGTTCCCTTCTTTGCACCCATGTCCCCAGCTGGCTCCTGGAGAAGGCTGAATGACTACTCAGCTGTGGCTTTCATTTGTCCTGAGGGACACAGTAAGACCTTCTGGTGCTCTAGGACCTGTCTCCCAGCTGCCACTGATGCTAGACCAGAGCAGACAGATAGATCAAACAGCCATGCTTTGTCCCAGGGGACAGCTGTTGGTGGTGGGTTGAGGTGAGGGGAAAACAAAGAAAAGGGGATCAGACTCAGAAGGAACTGATGAGGCTGAGGAGCTACGCACACCCTGCTCTCCTAAATGCAAACCAAGCTCTTGGTAATCCCATCCGCCTCTCCCCTGCTCTCCTTCCCTCCATCAGGCCACCAGTGCACACAGCTCCCTTTCTGCTCTGGAATGTGTTCTCCGAAATTTAATCTCAGCATGGGGCTCAGGCCAAATCCCCTGACAGATTCGGCCCTGTGACAGCCCCCTCCCACTGCCTCAAAGCCCAGCAACTCTCCCCTCGCCTCCTCCTCCCACCCAGCCTGGCCTAAACATTTCATTCCTGATTAATGTAGCAGTGACAAGCCAACAGCTCTTGTCTTTAAGGCAAAGCCAGCCCCCACTTTGCACAAACATCTTCACTTCTTCATTTTCTTAAGGCTTAGCCCCAAACTCCCCCTTTCTGGGAAGACGAAGCCCCTTCCACGCCTGGGGGCTGCCACTGCCAGGGGATGGTGAGCTCCTCTGCACACGCTTGCCCTACCAAAAACTGCCAAAGACTGTCTGGTCTTCGGGAAGATGAGACTCACCATTGCCTAGCAAGGGTGGTCCACACAGAGCCCCCCTACCTCCAAGCAGGGCACAGGGGACTGCTCTTTCTCAGATGCACCCCCATACAGCACTTTCTCACATCTGAGCATAACATCTGGCCAAACCCAGGCACCTGTAAGAAGAGGCACCCAGTCTAAGACACCTTACACACATACAGGCCTCCTCGGTCTGTCGCCAATGCCAGAGGGCAGCAGTGAGGAGCACCTAAGCTCAGGGATAAAGTCCCTTGCTTAGAGCTCTGGCTCAGAAACAAAGAGGCTCTTTGCTGCCATGATGCTGCAACATCACAGGAAGAGGACAAGCCCTGGAAAAGTGGAGCACACAGTGCTAATGAATACAGCTTCCTGCCCCTTACAGACAGAGACCTTGTTATGAGTGTTTTTACATAGAAGTACTCCACTTCTACACCTGCCTTACTAAATGAGGACAGCATAGTCTCTGGCTTCAGCATCTGCATACACCCATTCTCCCACCATCCCTTTCCCTCACCTTGCCTTTTGGCAAGGAATCTTCTCAGTGGCACATAGAGGACCATCAGCCACTTCATACAGGTGCTCATGGGCACCTCCCACCACAACCAGGCTAACCTTGTGTCAGTGTGAGTGTGGAGGCTGGTACATTGGCTACGATGAACCCAGCAGCAGCACATAAAAGTGCAGACCCCATCACAGCACAACAGGGCAAGAGACTTCAATTTCTGTGGGTCAGGAAGGCAGCAAAACTTAGCACATGCTGACCCAGTGCTGGCGACAGTCCTGCAGCAGCCCAGGCAGTGGTTTGGCCATCAGCACTAGCAGGTACTTTCTGTTAACCTCAATCAAGAAGCCAGCAAACCAGATGAGGCAGCATGACACTCAGGAAGTCAACCATGCACACAAACCCCATCGCTCAATTATATTCTGGTCTTGCAAATACTGTCACTGCAGGACAGGTCTGTGGGCTACTGTGGAGGAGGACTGCTTGGGTCACGCTAAGCCACAACATGTCAGCCAGTCCACAATCAAAAAAGCTACAAAATGGCCTAAGCTGAAGCAGAATCCCCTTGATGTCAGCATGAACAAGTGAGCATAGATGAGTCCCTCAAGATGCGTGAGTGATGGTCCAAGCAATGCAGGGGATGGCAGAGGATGAAAGCTACTCACTAGCTAATGTGACCACTGCAGGGACACTGGCAATGACTCCTTCAGGCACACGAGCAATGCACTGGTATCGCCCCACAGTGTAGTTGTTGAGAGCTGTGATGACGAGTTTCCCTCGCTCAATGTGGATACCCAGCACTTTGTCCGATCCAGCCAGCTCCTTCCCGTTCAGTCTCCAGGTAAGGTTCACTCTGGGGGGGTCCACCACACACCCCAGGCTGACTGGACCCCCAAGCTTTTGGACAATGGAGGCAGGCTGCACTGTGACCTGCAGAGATTCACCTGCAGAGAGGGGAAAAGTGGGAATAAGAAAGCTCAGTGAGACTCAGCAAAAGAAAGGACAGAGTTAAAAATGGCAGTACTGGTACATTTTGCATTGGAGACTGGAAAACGCTCTGTGCTTGAGGCATGGCTATGCTAAGCAGCATCAAGGCAAAACATTCAAAAAATGGAACAAATGGGTAAACGCAGAGACTCACTCAGTCTGGCAAGGCAGCTAGCAGCTGCAAGGATGAGGCAAGGGATGGGGGACATGGGTCTCTTCTTTCCACGTGTCATTGCTATCCCATGCAGTGTGTCCTGGGGTGCCCAGGGAAGGGTCCCATAAGCTGCCTCAGGAGATGTTGTGGGTGTGCGGCAGCAGATTCCTGTAAATGACAAGAGATGTGATGGATGAAACCCTCAGACTCCCCTCTGCTTTCCAGCCCTGCCTGGCTTCTCTACCATCATCCCTGAACTCCCAGAGGTTCACCAAGCCAGCGGCCTGAGGAGGCTACAGACACTGGTGCAAGCACTTCTCTTCTCCAGTCTCTCCCCCAAGCATGGCTGTGACAGTCTCCCAAGACATTCCCATCCTCGGTTCTCGGTATGAACCTATGTGTGTGTGCACAGACATATACTGCCCCATTTCAGACTTGGTGCAGCAAATGCCTGTACTGCGCCAGCAATGCACACCAGGCAATTTTCAGGATCAAAACACAAATATTTCCACCAAAGTACCACTGGAGATATTCACCGAGTGCTGTTGCCACTTCTTGGCTCTGTCTGGAATGCATTCTAGCCTGAACACAAAAATAAATGAGCAGTGCAAGTCCCAAGATATGAGAAAACAGAGGTGACCCTGTAGTTTCACAGCCTTTTCCTGGACACTGGCCATGCTGCTGCTGGGCATACCTGTGTTTCAATCCAGACGGGACTCCTTAGGAGATGTAAAAACTTCTCATGGCATCTCCGCAAGGAATTATTCTGAAGGGGAGGGGGCACTTTTGCAGGAGGGAAGAAATGCCCAGTTCTAAATTTGTTTAAACGCAGTGCAGTGAGCTGATGGCAGATCACACTCACCTGGCATAATAAACCTTTATCCTAAAACAAGAGACCCAGCCTATGGAGAGACTTCACATTAAGTGTTCTGCCTGAAACACATTGGTGATTTTGAGCTGAACAACCCTGTCTGGACAAACCAGTAGGTTCCTAGACAAAAGCAGCAACAGCCTCCACAAATCCTGACAGCCCAAGACCTGTTACAGCAAGACTGATGTGGAGAGGTGTACTGCAGCAGCTCTTGTGAGAGAACACTCAGACAGACATCAGGTAAGGGATTTAAAAGATTTAAGTGGCTGCTCCAAGAGGCATCTCAGACATCAGAATGAATTCAGCTCCATCCAAGGGTGAAGGTCTGAAGTCAAGAAGAGACCTCCCTCTATGGACATCCTAACACAGATAAAGGATTGAGCTTCCTCCAGTTGCAACACGAAGAAAATAACCTGCAAGGGCCAACTGCATTTCAGAACTTCTCCTGTGGCACGCCTACATTGGCAGGAAAAAAGCCCAAGACCAAACCAGCCATGGAAGCCAGCCCAAACAGCAGTTATATTGCTTGCTCTCCCTGCACATACACAACGAGCTTCTTAGCTGCAACCACCATCTTCAAGAGCAGCTGGACGCTGCAGAGCAGTATTTCCTACTTCTACCACAATCACTGCCCAAGTAATCACCTGTTTGAGCATATCCTTTCCATAACCATCTCAGTCAAAAAGAGAGAATAAGTACTTTCAAGCACAGCTTCCAAACTAATTCCTGAAGTAAGGACTGCCAGACTCCCCATGAAATGCTCAGCGATTCGTTCAAGGAAAGGCTGGTTACTGCTAGCACAGCATCCGGGAAATCTCACCAAGCCACTCTTAAATGACTTTGCTTAGCCTCTAGTGGCAGGAAAGGTGAAAGAGGGCAGTACAGGGCAACGTGAAGGGCCAGCAGTGCTGAGCTCCACATCACAACAACAAGAATCCAGCTAGCCAGCTTGCATGCCTCTCTGCAAATTGGGCTGTTCCTTCAACAGCTTCACAAGCTGTCCTCTTCCCCTCACCATGCCTCAGAGCACTGCTTGGGTGACAAGTCTTGGAGGAGACATTCATATACAGCTGAAGAGAGGTAAGGAAAAGAAAAGCCTCCTCAGAGCTGGTGCTTTCAAAAGAAAGTAACAGCAAGTAAAGCAACCTGCAGCTGGAGCTTTGCAAATGCCACAAAGAGCATCATTATGTGGCATTTTGCAGACCCATATGAGCTCAATTGGCTGGCCTGTCCAGTGTGCTCAAGGCATCTTTTTCCCAGGAGTCACACAGTCGTGGTTAGAATGGTCCTGAGGCCAAGATGACAAGCCCTGATGAGAGGCAGGTAAATTAGGCCAAACTTGGCATGGCCTGATGTGGCTTCCAGGTAGCCAGGAGCATGAACAGAGCTTGGCCTTTGGGTGTCAGGCTGGGCATACTCTGAAGGCACCCAGAAAGATCAACTAGACTCATATACTAGCTCCTGCAGCCCACAGCCCTGTACATGTGAAAACCCTCTGTGGATAACCTTTAGTGACAAAGCAACAAGACAGCAACTTCCCTCCCAAGTACCTCATCCTTCCTGGTATTCACTCTTCTCACCCAAGGAGAGAAGAGAGTCTCAACGATTTATCTTTGAAGAGTTTCCCCTGCCAGCAGCACATACTGTTGTATGAAATCCTTTAGCTACTGTCTCGGAGACCATCTGAGTTACTCAAGTTCACTTCTCTGTGTAAGACAGCCACCAAAGCACTCTTTGCTATGCCACAGCCATCAATGCAAACCACCAATGACCACAGCCATAGAAGTACCTGAGGTCTGTCCATATCAGAACATGCACTGCTGACACTGTTGCTGATGTGCGAGCTGATGTACGACTCATCTAGAAAAGGCTTTGAGTTAGTTTAGGCTTAAAACCTCACACCATAAGAGTCTACATTTTACACCAATGTAGAAGAACAATTTAGGGTAGGACTTCAAGTCTTGCTCCTCAGTGCTGGAAGCCCACAGAGCGAAGCTGAGTCATTCCCCTCTCTAGACAGGTTTGGCAGCAAGAAGGAAAAATGTTGGATGGAAAAGAGCTGCTCCTTGGAGCCCATGCTGGGAGAGGAGGGAAGCAGAGACGTTCCCAACCAGACCTCCCTGCAGCTCTGCATCACACAGTGCTTCTGGCCAGAAGGGCAAAGCCAAGGATGCAGAGATGGGTGATGGACCTTTCATGAGCCTGGACCACCCAATCACATTGATGAGACGACGAAACTGGCTGCCCCAGGTCTGTAAAAAGATGAAGGGCAACAGGTGGGCAGAAAAAAGGGGAGATCAGAAAATTCGGCCATGGTGCTGGGCAGATTGAACAGTAGTGAGCAGAGACTGAGGAGAGAAGGTGTGTTGCAACAAGTGCATGGTACCTCCCAGACCTCCACACAAAGTATGAGCCCTAAACAGGGACACGTGGCCATTTCTTTCACAGCTGAGTGAAGTACAAGAAGTAAATGGACAGCATAAAAATAATGAGGACAATGAATGAAAACATCAATTCCAAAAGAACTGTTAGGATCCAGGACCAGATTTTGAAATTCTCAGCTTCCACAATTGAAGCCAGATTTTCAAAAGCATTCAGTTCTCAACACGCTGAGCTCTTCTAAATAGGCAACCAACTTATTTTGATGCCTAAATGGGAACTGACCTCTTCTGAAAATGCTGCCCTTCAGCAGCCTGCATCTTTATTTATCAGGCAGCTCTTGATCTGCTGGTGTCCTGCAAGCACCATCAGAGCAGGCAGCAATGGGAGAGGTGGGGAGCAGAGGAGACTCCAGTCACTCTGTTTGCCTTCCCAGAGGCAGTGGTCCTGGACAAGGGGCTGCTATATGACAGGGTCCTGCTCTGCTGCCTCCTCTCCCCAAGGCAGGCAAGGTACAAAGATGCCCCTTGCACTGACACTTCTGCAGCCACTGACACCACCAGCCTCAACAGCTCCTGCTTATGTGGGAAAACAAAGAAACAAAGAGTTAAAGCAATTTAAAGAGCTTCAAGGGGGGAAGGGAAAACAAAAATTATTTGTTTATTTATTTTTAATTCTTTCCTGCCAGGTTAAAATAACAATTTCCTGCCGGAGCTCTGAGTCCCTTTCAGACAGCCCAGTAAATCAAAGGAGAGGCCATTAGGAGAACAAAATTAACAAGAGCTTCACCAGATAGGGAGGGGTGGTGGGGGTGTAAAATCTGTCGGCTCTGCTTCCCACCACACACCTCAGCCCTCCAAGGCCCCCGCACAGCCCCAGTGTGATGGAGGGCACTGCAAAGGCAGTGGGGCAGGGAAGAAAAAACAGAGGCAAAGATATAAAAGGGAAGAAAGGCTGCATGCGTGTCGGGGGGTGACAGAGCGCAAAAGGAAAAAGGGATCCGAATTAGGTACAGGCAGCAGGAGAGGTGTTTGCTGATTAGAAACTGAAGGTTTTACTGAGGAAATGCTCCTCACAGCCCCAAGCCCCCTCCTGCTTAACAAGGGCCGGCCAACCCTTGTTACTGCCACGCTGCCTAATTTACAAGGCTCCCAAATAGGAACCAGGCTCTGCCCCAGCTCCGGGGTAGCGTCCCCGCACCACACACCCCAGCGCAGGGGGCAGGCTGGGGGGAAGGCAGAGGCAGACTGGGAGAAGGGGAAAACTCACTGATGCACATGAGAGCAGTCTGGGGTTCTCTCAGGCAGCCGGATCCTGAGCACCAATTCCTGCAGGGAGGGAATGGTGGGAAGGGGAAGGGGCTGCTTTGAGCTATGGCAAAGGCTGCCGCAGCTCAGGCCCAGCTGGGGACACCCTGGGTGACTGGAGAATTCATTGCAGCTGGTCTCCATTTCTGACAGGTCATGTAGGGACAGTGATACTCCCAGCTCTCTGTTTTATACATTCAGACTTAAGCTCTTCAGAGGCAGTAACGTCTTAGTGCAGTTAGCCAGTTTTACTCTGTGCAATCATTAGTTTTTAATACAAGACAGGATTTTGTTGCTGTTGTTCCATAGAGCCTAAGGCACTGAAAAAAGAAACCATAAAGGAGGAAAAAGCCACAGTACCCTTTTGCTTTACAAATGCAGAAACCTGAGCACTAGAAGA
>JAOEHX010043004.1:0-35762 GCA_025448015.1 Bolborhynchus lineola
GTAAAGAATTTCTTCCTCATATCCAATCTAAACTTCCCCTGTTGAAGTTTGAACCCGTTACCCCTTGTCCTGTCACTGCAGTCCCTAAAGAATGACTCCAGTGTTTCCACAGGGAAGCTGAAGTGAGCTTTTAAGGACTTTGTGTTGTTTCTGGAGAGACAGCACACTCAGATTTTGAATTTAGCCCTTTAGGGACCACCCCACCACCCCCCATTCATTCTTTTAACCCTGCACTGGAGAGCCATTCCTAAGGTGGTGGTATAGTGCCCGGATGCCTTCATGATCCTCCCTTAACTGGGAAGCTCTACATAAGGTTTTGGCTTCTGTATGTTTCAACCTTGAACCCTGGAAGAGAGATCTTTCTGTTGATGACAAATTACATGGCAGAGATGATGAAGTAACCATATGCCAGGGAAGCTCACAGGTCACTTCTATGCAGAGATGTACTGAGAAACATCCCTCTGGACACGCTGTCTTCTAACAGAAAGATCTTGTGTAGGGGGGCAGTGAAGGGATCCTTCCTGCGCTGGAGATCTTGGACTTACAGGAAGGACAGTTTGGGAATGATGGAGGAAGCGAGAGAGGAGCCCAGCACACACTGTGCTTGTGTATCCTGTTTGTCCCTCTATTTTCTGCCCTAGTTGAATTACCTCCCTCATGGTTTTGCGTGTTCGTTTGTTGGAGCATCCTGACTGCTCCCAGCCATCACTCTGCAGTGGAGCTCACTGGGCTGTATAAAGATCTGTCTGAAAATGCATGTCAGCACTCTGGCCCTTTGAAAGCGCTATTTTTGTCTCATAAAAAGCATCCCGTGGCCCTGCAGAGGCAAATTGAAGGGTTGGAATGATGGAAGGGAGCAAGTGAGGAGGAGCCAGTTGGGAAGGTCTGTCAGAGATGAGGTACTGAGGGGGGGTAAGTGCGCAAGAGGGGAAGGAGGGCAACAGCTACAGCCGGTGTGCGGGGTTTGTTACAGGGGCTGAGATTGACAACCTGCTGTGACAGTCTGGTGTTCAGATCCCTGGTGATTTACTGTATGCTACCGTTTGTCAAAGGGGGAAAACTGCGTCTGTCTGCCCTGAATCACGTTTAACTTCTGCTGTGCTTCTCAGTTCTGGAGCTTCGGGTCCTCCTCTGTTGCAGACTCTATAAATAACCAGTGGCAACATTATCCTGGAGAGCACAGAGCGCTGGGTGAAATAAAGTGATTTTATGATCAGAGGACTCTGGGAAGCAAGAAGCGAAGGAGCAGGCAGTGACTCTCAGGTTTGGGAAGAGGACTCTAAAAGCCCTTGGGCTCCAAGTTCAGTTCAGCTGAACTCGTGGTACTCCATCCCAAGGCAGGGACACTTCCTTATCTCGCAGGCCAAGTCCCATCAGCAGTGTTACCTAGCCACCTATGACACAGCATGTGCTGAACAGGTACCTGAGGGGAAGGCGAAGCTGCGTGGAGGACTTCATGTATGATCTCTGTGTCTGATGCCGCTAATATAAAGCTCCTCCTCTACCACTGCAGCTGCAGGCAGAACTCCAGAAAGTAGTTGAGAAAGTTTTGAACAAGAATTTAACCTTTGAAATGACATCAAATCCTCTGGCAAAACAGTGGGAAAAGTCTGCCCTTTGGTGGAACAGGTCCTGGTTTCCTTTTGCTCATGGCACGTCTGAGATCGGTGCTGTTTGAACCACGGCAGGCGGTGAGCACCTTCTGGGGCTGGCTGGGCAGTGTTTGCCTGTTGAGGCTGTTCCAAAAGGCACATGGGCTTGAGCTAAAGCTTCGCTCAAGTTCCATGAGTTAGATGGAAACACTGTAAGCAGTGGTTTTAAGAGTTACTCTACTGTGGACCGCCCTGGACAAATCCCAGCAACCTGGGCCACGCTTTGGGGTTTATTTAAGATGGGTTGAAGATGCTGCAGGAGCAGCAAATGTGGATTATGTATTTCAGAGTTCAAGAGGATGCTCTGTGGCAGAACAGAGGGCTGGAGGTGAAGCCTGACCAGTGACTTTTTCAGTGGAAGGTCCACATTGGTGCAGTCAGGAGGAGCTGCACTTCAGTGATGGGCAGAAGCCTGACAGAGACAAGAAGTACCATGAGAGCTCAAAAAGGCTGATCCCTATTCTGTCCAGTTCAGGGCTGTTTGAAAGGATAATGCAGGAGGGAAAAAAAACTGAGTAAGATTCTGATTAGAAGATGAAATAATTTCTGCTTAGGCATAAAAGATGCGGTGCAGCATTTTGATGCTTCTGCAACACTGAGGCTGAGCAGCACTGGGGCTGAATATTACCTGAGAGCCAGTATCAGATTTAGAAAGGGGTTTGGTTCTGGGCAAGCACATGTAGCGTCATCATTTCGATCCAGCCCAGCATCTGCTGCTGGAGCTGCCTGCTATGTCTTGCAGGGCTGAGAAGGGCCCTGACCTTGCAGGGAGGTTGCTTAGAGGCAGCGCTGCCACAGAGCCGTGCTCAGGGCACGCTGGGTGGGAAGCTGCTGAGCAGGAGCTCAGGTCCGGCCCATCGCAGCGCTGGCAGGTGAATGTGCTCATCAGCACAGTGTGTCCCTGAGCTGCGAGCCCTGCGCTCGCCTCGCAGCAGCGCTGACCCAGCTCCGCTCCTGCATCCTCCGGGAGGACCCACTCACTCGGCTGCTGCTCCTGCTGCACGCCCACCGCATCCGCGACTGTGACAGCTCCACCTGGACGCTTGGATTGATTTATTCATGGCCCGTGGAACAATGAAGTCAGAGGTAGGTGAATGATGCAGTGCAGAAGTTGCTGCAGCAGTAGCTTTGCTACAGAGATGATGATTTAATGTCTTGGGCTGGCGGTGGAGGAAAATAGGAATGAATTCTCTGTGTGCGTGCATTGGGCAGGGGGCGAGGCAAAACAAGGCTTTCTAGGTGACATTTTCTAATTACACAGCTTTCTGTCATGCCTGAAGTAGCCGTGAACAGAGGTTTTGCTGTCCTTAAAATGACAGCAAGCCGGTCTTTTCAGGGCAGAGCTCTCCATTTGACTGGCTGGAATTAGTGGAATGTCGGGTTTCATTCTTCTGAATGCATATCAAGTTCTGAGCAGACAAACGAGCCTGTTCATCGTCGCGGCTGATGCGCTGTGTGATGGAGATTTGAGCACCCATTCTAGGCTGCAGGTTCAGGGCTCTATTTGCATGTAGTCCATTAAGTCTGTGCCCACCCTGGATCCCTCCCGGTGAATTTCTGTGCCTTTTGTCGCTCCATGTATGTATTCTTCTTGGTGTGCCTGCTTTTAAACAGATCAGCGGAACAATAACCAATCCTACAGCAGAGGGAGCAGAATGTTTCAGAAGCAAAATCCTTCTGCTAAATCCCAGGCAGTCTGTGCAGTTGTTAAAGGAGGGGGCTTCATGCGAACCGTGAGGAGGTATTAACAAACCAGTCTCGTGTGTGTGTCTCGCGCATAGGAACGTGTGGATTCCCAGGACAGGGATGTAAATCCTTCCCCGAGGTCCTGACCAGAGCTCTCGGGCTGGCCTGTGGGCATGGGAGGGTTGGGATTACGTAATGGGCAGCCAGAGCATGTGCTGAAGTAGCTGAGAGTTGGGGGGGCGAGTTTGTTCTTTCGGATCTGTTAGTAGATATGTCTTGTGTTCATGCCCTTCTTAAACCGTATTTGTTAATTCCTGTCGTGCCATCGGGTTTAAAGGATATTAAATTAATGACAGCAGCTTAATATCTTTTTATTTTAATGGGGTATTAATTGCTGCTATTTTTTCCCAGTGCCAGTTATTTTAAACTGCTTTGGATTTGGTCTGACTGTGTTCTGACAAAGCTGATGGACGCTTAGAAAAAGCAAAGCCGAAATCAGAGCTGCCACCAGCACCCAGGGCAGGAAGTTGCAGATTCCCACTGGAAACCCAAAGCTCTCATGTGTGCTGCTTGTCAAGAAGTCAGTGCTTTTAGCCTTTACGTGGCAGTTTGATTTGGAGATGGTGGTCCTCAGGATCTTTTCATATCTACATACAGTTGGAAGTAAGGGAGTGAAAAATGCCCTTAAGTCATCAGCCTGCTTAGAGTTAAGATTCATAGCGGGCTGTCTGGTTTATGGAAGCTTAATAAACAGAATGAAAAATGCTTTGACTTATCATCTGCTCCGTGATATAAAGGTCAGTGATGCTTCTGTGCTGCAGAACGGGAAGAGGTGATGGGAACCCAGCGAACTGGGACCCAAGTTCTGTACACTGTGAAGTTCCACTGCTCAGCAGACCTGGGGGGGCTCAGTGGGGCTGATATCTAAATACAGAGTTTCTTTGAGCACTGAGAGGCATCAGTAGCATTGCACCAGTGGATAATGAGGGGGTTGAGGGTGAGATCCTGCATCAGAGGTGACCAGCACAGAAACTCAGCGTGGCTCTGGTCAGCGCAAGCCCCTGGTGCTGTGTGGTGCCTGCAGCAGCCCTGCTCAGCCGGGGGGGACCGTGGGGCTCTGTTCTGCTCTTCTCACCACTCGGTTCAGGGCTTTGGCAGGGGCCAGCGTGTGTTGTGTGTCCTGGATAACATGGCACTGCTCATGGAGCAAGGCCAGGTGCCACAGCCAAGGGTCCAGCGCCCAATGACCAGTCTGTGTCATGGGGGTTGTAAGGGCTTGAGGAGGGGGAAAATACTACTGAGTATCACTAAGAATTACTTTTTCTCTCATTAAGTTATCCTTTAATTATGGTGCCATTTAAAAGCAATGACCTAGGGTGGTTTTTTCCTAATTCCTGTTTCTGAAAGTAGTAATGTGAAACATTTTTTCTCAATTAAATGAGAATAAAAGGTACTGTTTTGCAGCTTAAGAAAACAGGTCTTGAACTTATAAATGCATAGCTTTATTAGAATTGAAGTATTTGTGCTTCTAGATGTGTGTGTATATGTATATATATATAAGTGCTTGTAGTTATGTAGATGGTTATATGTTTGAAGATCCAGAGCCTTTCACACGCGTGGCTTTGGTTTCCTGTGACCTGAATATACCATTCAGATTGTGCATGTTGGATGTAAAAGTCTTATATTCAGTACACAAATTGAGGGGGGACATTGGGGGCCTTAAGTCCTTCTTGATGAAACCATTAATTTTACAGAGCGCCAAGGCAAGCCTCATTGCTAGTCCAGTCATGCTCCTTATGCCAAAAGAACTCTAGTAAAAAGTGAGCGGCCCCCATGCTGACCAGCAGCGAAGCAATAAACCCTCCATCTACATATACCCACTTTGAAACAGTGCTCGTGAGGGGCAAACAGCACATCAGCCGCCGCGTGAGCTTGGGGCAGTTTGTCATTCCTCTGTCAACAAATGCCGGTTGTGGTCTTTAATGCATCGGTTGTGCTAAGGCGCAGGCAGGGCAGCGCCGTGCGCTGCAGCGCTGGGGGCTCTGCTGGGCTGCTTAGCACCGCTCTGGGGCTCCGGGGAACAAAGGAGCCTCCGGCAGGAGCAGTGCGGAGCGGGGCTGCTGCGAGGGATGGGGCGGCTCTGCGCGCAGCCGCCCTTCGCTGGGGACCGCATGGGCAGCCCCGTATTGAACACTGACCTAAATGGCAACGCTGCCATAGGAAGAAATGTATCCTAAGCGAGGGCAACCGGGAACTGCAGTGTATGTGCGGGGAGCAGGCAGCTTGACTAGGTAAATTCTCATTGAATGTTGATCTCCCGGCGCTCCCACATCACCTCTTCCCCGGCCCTGGGTTGTCACAGTACTGAAAAGCTTCCAAAGGAAAGGTGCATTTTCCAGGAGAAAATGTTTGTTAAGGTAAGAAACACTTGGAGGCAAACTGGACCTCGTTGTGAGGCTTCTCCCCAGGGGAAGCCGCTGCATTCGTTGGAGGGGACTCCTTCAGTAGCAGACACTTGAGATTTGGCAAAGCGCAGACTGGTTATCAGGCTGCTGTGCTGCGCCTGTTGGAAAATGGTATCACCTCCTGAAGCATGAGAAGGGACAAAGAAAGGGGGGAGAGAAGGAGAGGGAGACAGAAACTTTTTTTTCACCTAATTTTTGTTTTAAATATACTTGATTTTACATGCCTGCCACATGAAGGCTGAGTGGCCGGGGATGGGTGTGTGTGTGTGTAGTAAGTGCCACTTTGTCAGGAAGCTGAATTTTCTAACACATGACATGTGGCATGGGCAGTGTGAACGTGCACCAGGATGACGCTATTTGAGGGCCCCTTGAAGCTGGTGTGTGGTAGCATCCTGTCATGGGAAGTGCTAATCTGGTGCTGGCAGTTGTTACTCAGGGTAGCAGCGTTCAGAGGTGGATGACTGGGATGTGGTTTGGAGAGCTGCATCTGCTGCCTTTCTGTACCGTGTTTTCTATTGCAATAGCTGGTTGATGTTCTCAAGTTGCAATGAGAACTCCTGGCTATTTAATACCAGGCAGGAGGTACCTGTGTGATCACCTTAATGAAACGAATTTGATGGGCTGTGGATTGGCTCCTCATGAAGCTGAGTTTGTGGGTTTGTTCCATGAAAATACAAATAAATGCAATTAATCAGAAATTTGGAACTTTTCATCTTCCATTTGTTTCCTTAAACAAATAATGATTTATATGCACAGCACAGGCACCACGATACAGATGCAAACGTCTTCATCTTTCCAGATGGAAAGACTGAGGGAGAGGAAGGGAGAGAATGGTTTGCTCAGCTGCAGAGGAGAGCTGATAGCAGAGGCAGAATTAGATTCGTTCCCAGTGCTGGGCTCTCGCAGCTCCCAAGGAGCATTAGGCAGTTTCTGTTCCTATGCTTGAGCAGTGAGATAGAGAAAGAAGAGTTTTACAAGAGCTGTTCTGTGTGCGTACATGCTGCGCACGTGACATCTGCAGAGCGTGGTGCTTGGCAAACATTTTTAGCTCTTTCAAGTGAAACCAGATCTCTTAAGTGTGCTACACTCCACATCTTGCAGGCAGTGCTGAATTGACAGTATTATTTAAATGGGTGTAAGCACAAGTTACACATTGCAGCATAACTCACTGCATCCTGCTTTTTGACTTCCATGTGTTAATAAACTGCAAGGGAAACAGAGCTGGTACTGCCTTGAGCTTTCAGTCTGAGCGCAGCAACCCGCATAGCAATGACAACTAATATCTGCAGGCAAACAGAGAAAGGACACTCGTGAAAACCTATTTCCCGGGCTTTCCAGTTTTCCCAAGCATTCATGCAGTGCTCAAGTCCACTTTGCAGACACAGAAAGCATCAGCTGAGCAATAGCAATTATACTGGGGGACACCAGGGAGAAAACACAACTCCTTGGGAGGCAAAGGGGTTGGTGATGCTGACCCGCTCAGGCTCGAGGCAGCAGTGTAGTACTGCTGTCGTGCACTCCAACAGTATTATCCTAAGATTTAAGCCAGGAATAGAATCAACTGAGACAAGTTTCAAGGTAGCAATTGGCAGAGGAGAGCGCAGGGATCAAAGGACGCAGCTTGAGAAAGCAGCCTTTGGTGCTGCCCTGCATTTATTATGTGTGCAGCAAAGTGTGTTGGTTCAGCTGTGTGTCCCTTCCATAGGGTTTCATCCACAGAATATTCTTGGATTTAGTTCCAAAAGAGGGGGGAAAATATATTGCCTTTTAGACACTGTTCTCTTTTTCCTTGTTTGGTAACTGCTGCCAGAAGTGGGTTAGCCTCAGATGTGTTTCTTTCCAGTAAAGGGCTGTAAGAATATGTTTCCTGGTAGTAAGACCTTACTAGTTGGATACTATCTGAAGAGCATGTTAGTGTAATTGTGGTGGTTTGTATCTCTTGATTAACATGATTAATAGACTAATGGGAAAAAAAGCCTCCACTCTGTGTTACCAGTAACAGAATCAATGAGATGGGCAGCGGGGAGGGGAGAGCAGCACCCTGGTTTAAGTGCCTGAGCATAAGGCATTTGTATCCATAGAGTAGCCTACCTGTGTCATTGTGCTCTTCAATCAGTGGCAAACATGAATTTCAAAAGCACTGCTGGGGATTGGGATGACAGCAACGTTAGCCTGCTCATACAAGTCTGGAAGGCAGAGTGGAAAGGAAATAAGCCAAAGAAAATAGTTGCAGGGATACATTTCCTCCGTCCTTCCCTTCCTGTCTGTGTGTTACTTTGAGTCCCGTTGTCATGGGACTCCCCCATGATGCCATTTGTTTTGTCACTTCATCCCACCGCAGTGCTTGCCCTGAACTTTATAGCTCCCCACGGCTGCTCGCTTGGCCGCTCTGTTGGTCTCCCCCCCATAGCACCCTTCAGCACTCATCCCCTTTGCTCAGCAGACCCCTGGGCGCAGGTTCACCCACCCAGGCGCGTGGTGCCTCTCGACCCCATGGCTGGCCTCACCTTTGCACCATGGTGCAGCCTCGCTCAGCAGAGGGGAAGCCCCTCCTGGGGAGCAGTTTCCCCTGAGAGGGAGGCCAAGGAGGGGTTTGTGTGCTGGGAGAGGAGCCCTGGGGCCGGCTGTGCCGGAGGCTCCATCCCGGAGTGGGACCAGCTGCCGCCGAGCCTGGCGCACGCTGGGGTGACCTCGTGCTATTGACCATGGCAGGTTCAGCTGCCAGCCCTGCAGCCCTCCTGAGCACAACGCTCACACTCCAGACGTTCTGCCGCAGAGAGCAGGAAGGGAAGGGACACAAGCGCAGAGGACTTTGTCTCCTCACCGGTGCTCGCTGATGCACTCAGCAGTCTGAATCTGGGCTGGAGTGGCCGTGCTCCCACAGCCGGCGGGTGTGCTCTGAGCAGGCACTGATGCTCTGGTTCTAAGCAGAGAGCGGTCCCAGGCCAGATGCCTGCACTCTCCTGCCTCAAGCTGTACAGGAGCTAGAGCTTTACTTTGTTCTTGTCCTCATTTCTGCCGAGGGCTGCACCAAAGCCCGACTCCAGCCTTCTGGATTAGCCTTCACACCCACCCTTGCTTTGAAAGGATAAGGAGACCTGGCCAGGAGATTGATGTGCAACTTCTGCTTCGGCCCAGAGCCCAGGCATCAGTGGAAGTGAATGAAGTAGCTGTCAGCTGTAAGCCAATACAAAGAATTAGTATGCAAAAGGAGCAAGCCCCAAACAATTCACATTGCTGCTGAGGGTTCTGCAGCCTAGTACACGCTGTTTGCTCCAGCAGTGTCAGCCCTGGGAAGTCTGGGATGAAGCAAGATGCCTGGTGTGCATGTTTGCATATCAATACCAGAAGTGTTTTCCAGCTTGCATCTGACGCATAAAATGGTGCTTGAGGTCAGGAGCAATAGCAGGGTTTGAAACGCTTGTGCGTGCTGTTGGTCTTTCTGTTTGCTTTGCGAGCTCTCCTGTGCACGCTCCCATGGCCTGCCTGAGTGCTGGATCTTCCAGCGGGCTTCAGGCCACTGCTGCATCAGCCCTTTGCATGTTCTTCAGCTCAGAATATCTGATCTAATAGCCGTGCCTCCTGCAGGAAACACCAGCACCCAGCCAAGTGTCCCAGCTCCTCCTGCGTAGGTGAGCAGGCTCCTGACAGCCGAACGGGCCTTCTTGAAGGAACCCAGTTTGTGAAGCAAGCCAGTAAATGAGCGGGATCCTTTCTTTATGGAGGCTTTGATGTTAACTGGGTTGCAAACAACGGAGTTTGTCTCTTTATCCAGTCTCTGTGGTGCACTTGTGTCCATGTTCTCAAGACTCGTTATGAACTGGTTTAGAAGCTTGGGCAAAGAGGCTGTCTCATCACTTCTGAGAGTCTAAACTGGAGGGTACAGTGGAAGTATGACAGTGGAGATAAGTAGAATGTTGACTTTTACTTGTTTCTGTTGGAAAACTATTTGTCTATGGAAGGCAAAGCGCCATTCAAAGCCAGGAGTAGCGCAAAATTGGTATGTCCATTTATGAGGGAGGTCCTTTAGTGACTATTGTAAGATCCTTCAGGTCTCAAGTTTGATATGAGAAGAGGACAAGCTATGGTAAAAAGAGTTGTGCTCACAGAAGGAAGGCTGGAATGCTGTGTACCTTCATTTATTACAGTGCTGCTCTGTCTCCTTTACCTGCTGCTCAGACCTCAATAGATGAAACTGTGTGTAATGTTTACCTCCTGAATTGACTCATGTCTTGGCTGAGCCATAGGAGACTGGCTCTGGTCACAGCAGGGCTGTCACACTTTGAGCTGGCTGATGCTTTGGGGAGCACAAAGCAGTAAGGTGGTGCTACCCGTGCCATGGGATGAGCACGGTCACCAGAAAACAAAAGCAAACCCTGGTGAAAAGAAACAGGATCAGCTGGGAGCCAAATGTTTCCTGACCAAATTCCCTCTTGGACAGAGGCTGTGCTCTTTTGCTCACAGCAGAATTGTGCCATTGAGCAGGTTTTCTTTTCGCTTGGTTTTCGTATGAAAAAAGAAGAGCGTGGGTATTTGAGCAGGCAGGGAAAAGCCACCCTCAGAGGGTGTCACCCTGGCTTCAGAATGCTCGCTTCCTCTGACAGTTTTATGTATCTTGGCACAGAAATACAGAGTCAATCTGCTTCCCCTTTCCTGAGCGCAGGGGTTTGAAGGAAGCTAATGTTCAGTCTCGGCGGACTATTTCAGACCCCTCCATAGGAGGCCTCTGGATAAGATCAGCAATGTCCTTTCACAGGAATGTCCTCCCGGCTTCTCTGGTTCTCATAACAAACTAAACCTCGGCCCAGAAAGACCCCGTGTGCTACCAGTGCTGCAAGTCTTATCCAACTCTGGATAATATGATTACGGAAGTGGTATAAAGGTTAGCCTATGTGCTGTAATATATGATCTTATTATATACATTTTCTTACCCTAAACCCATCTAGAATGGATAAAAGAGCATTTCTAAGCACTTCCCAAAGCCTGGCATTTCGGTGGAGATTTCTTAGCAGCCTATCCAGCGTTTGAATTACTGTATAATGCTATTCTGTCAGCTCTCAGCAAGGCTCACACGCTAAACACTTTTATACACAATAGAAATTAAAATGGAATTGAGCAAATTCTGCCTCTCAAATTCATGGACTGTCTAGTGATTGTCTGGGTGCTTGATATTAAATATAGGCTCATGTCTATTAGAGCTTGGTTACTTGGAGCAGCTGTAAAATGTAGAATAGTAGGTCAGGTGTGATACATCAGCTATTAACTCTTTCCATACAGTTGTTGGGGGGGGGGGTTAAGTATATGCATCTAACAGTATAGGCACAGTTTAAGTATTTTCCATGCTTTAGGATATTAAAAAAGTAAGCTTTTTAACTGTAAATAAAGAGTTTGTGGGGTGACAAAATATTTGGCATGTAACAGATTTTTTCTAAAAGCTTCTAAAACCTCATGAAGAAAGCAGATATAATGATTTGAGGGTCAGCTGCACATGTGCCATCTTCGCGGTCTCTGCAGAGCCTCCATCAGTCTCCAGCACTACATTGGTTTTCTAGGGCACTGTGAGACCTGCTCTGTCCACACATGCACCTGGGCAAAGTTCATTGTGATTCTACCATCGAATGCAAGCAAAAGCTGTCACAGTTGCCCTTTTTTGGGAGCAATAGTGAGGTCACTGAGGGGCACTGGAGAAAAAATACATTCTAACATGTAACTCATATGTAGGAGCAGTTTTCAATGTAGTTGTCTACTTGGGCACCCCGCTGAGATGGTCTCAAGCTTATGTCTGTCACCTGCTGAGCTGATGGATGTTTCCTCCTCCCCAGGTTTGAGCTACTACTTCATACCACTCCGTGGCTTCTCTCACATTAGCCTCTTAGAATCGAGTTCAATGAGCCTGAAGATGTTGCCTGTCTCTTTTTGGTATCTAGGATAGGCTCAAGCAACCACAGATGGCAACGGAAGGGAAAAGCAACAAGTTGAGAAAAGCAATAACTAGTGATCTTTGATCCCTAGCCCTGGTTTGAACTTCATCCCTCCTGCTGTGGGAAGGTAGCTGCAGAGCAGCAGCTAAATGTATATCCTTCCGTGTCCCACTGTGAGCAGCACTGGTTCCTGGGTACACTCAGAGGTACCTACAGCATCCACCTAAGTGGGGAAGAGTTTCCACTAACCCCGTGTTTACAGCAGTTGCCGAGTGTACCCTTATTTCTCACACAACCCAGGCTGAGTCAGAGTTGTGAGAAATGAAAAGTGAGGCTGCTGCATGCACTTCACAGCTCAAAGCAGAAGTCCAGGAGGTGTATCAAAGTGGAAGGATGTTCATCCTTTCAAAGCAGATGAAGATACAAGAGGATTTTCTCCCATGATCCCAGTTAGGCAGCCAGCCTGCAGCCTCCACTCAGGGGAAGGCTCTTCAGGCTGGCAGCGGTGAATCCTGCTACAGGAAGCACTGTACGCTGTGGATGGTACCAGTCAGTGGGTGAGGGAACTGTGGCGGTTGAGGGAGGTTTCTGCCTGCTTCCTGTGTGCAGAGAGGCTCTGCTGCTGGGTGTGTGGACAGTGCCTTGTTGGCAAAGCGTGCCATTAGAAAGAGGAGGGGAAACTGTTGGGGGGGGTGAGCTACACCAGTGGGTAACATTAAAAACGAAGTCCGCAGAGGTCGGTTGGTCAAACAAGCTGATCTGATGTCCTACTGCCCTCAGGTAGAGTCCGTCAGGAAATGCAGAGGGTGCCATTCCTGCAGGAGGAGGGATTCAGACTTGCTGCGTGGTATTTTGTGGTTTGTAACTCTGAATGTATTTTGTAAGCAGCCGAAATATTAACAAGAGTGAAGTTCTGAGTTGCGGACATCTCCTCCCACACTTACCTCATGTGTGTGCATGATCTTTCACAGCTAAAATGTGGTGTGTTTAACTTCCTTCAGTTCCTAGAGGAAAAATTGCCTGTGTGTTTTCATGCCTCTGGAACAGTTAATGAGAGGGCTTGCCTTGCCTGACTGTGCTTGTCAAAGCACTGCTTCACCAACCATAGGAACACCAATTTGTGATGCTGTCCTGACGCCACAGAGCAGTAACGTAAAAGAAAGGAAGGTTTGTGAGCATGAAGTGGAATGAAAATGTTGGAGAAACTTCACACCGAACTAGTCAGCAGGGCCTGGCGCTGCGCGGCCTTTGGTTTGGTTCGATAGGCACTTGAGCTGGAAGGATTCTCGAGAATCAGGACTAATGGAAACGAATATTGTAATTGCTCCGTTCAGTTGTGCAGAAATGACTGCATGGTCTCTGTTCCCTAAATAAGAATAGACAAACCTGTGAGCAAAGCCGGATGCACAGCAGCCCTGTTCAAGATGACTGGATCACTGCAAAGAGCCTTCTTTAAATAGCCATTCTATTAGCTGAAGAAGGGTAGGGCGGCTCTGGAAGGCACTTCGGTGACACTGAATGATGTCTGTGCAGTATCTGAACTCCCTTCTCTGAATCTGAGCCTCATCTGCCAAATCTGACATTCCCAGATTGAGAAACCCTTGCCTGACCCTGGGTGGGACCAAGCCTGGCCAGCTGAGGTGCTTTAAGTAAGGACTCCTGGGACCAAGCCTTTCTGGTCTAGAAACAGAGCAGGTTTCCTCTGCCTGATTAGCTGGTGCATAACTACCCTGTAAGGCAGTGCAGTGTTTGGATAGGGGTTGGATAACGCGTTTGTGTCTCGAATTGAAGCACTGCAGTGATGTTCTTGCAGCCACGCTCTGAGGCAACCTAACCTCATGGTCAGCAAGAGTCACACAAGCTCACCAAGGGAGAGATCCTGCATGGGGGCAGAGCATCTCCCTTCCTTTGCAGAGCTGACTCCTACACTGAACAATTAATTGTGAACCAGTTTCCCTTCAGCCCCCAGATGACAGAGCTGCGTTGTCAGCATGGAGCAGCAGTGTCTCCTAAGTGTAATATAATTTCTAGCTCCTGATGTGTGCTTTGCTGTAGACGCTTGCCAAGATTCTTTCTATAATAATCAAAAAGGGTTTCTTGGAGTAAAAATATCCATGATTTTTGGCTGCCAGAGAGCTGCACATTTCTGGAGCTTTAAATTAAGGGGAAGGAACTTTTGGTTAAAATAGCATCTATGTATATCTTACCATGGAGTTCTTCTGAAGGAAGGGATTACAAAAGCAGGTTTGATCCCTCTCAGTAAGGTTCCAGAAAGTGTCCCCAAACACTGTAACATCCTCGGCAGGCCTGGAATGCATTTTTCTATTCACTGAAGGTCTTTATCATTTTTATCTAAAATATATGTATATTTTTTAATATATATAAATGTACTTTCAATGTTCCTAAAATGCTCCAAACTGCTTATTTTTATTTGCCAAACTAGGGTGGAGCAGTGAGTTTAGTGGTTCACATCCCCACCACCAAGCGATAGGACCTCTTGGCTGCATGCTCAGTGGTGATGCAGTCCTCCTGTAATGTTCATCGTGTTTTCAGTTCTATGGATTCAGAACAGGATTCCCAGAGTGTTTCTTTCTCCCAGCCTCAGTTTGCTGTTGCTACCTTGTGCAAAATACCTGCCATTGAAATTCCCTCACGAGTATGAACAATTCCGCCCTGGCCTGGTGATGTCTCCACGCTCCCAAACCTCTCCCAGCCCTTCTGATGCTGAATGCAGACTATTTCTTGCTTTTATTTCTCAGTACGTTAAAGGACAGAAACAAGTGGGGGGGGTTAAATTGGAATGTAAGAAGTTCTGTCACAGGTCTTCAGTAATTAAGTGTGCATCTATGGAGAGGCAATAAAGACACCACTGTTGTTACTCACTGAAAGCTTAACTGTTGCATTAGTTCAGAGAAAACTGCCGCTAAAATACGTGGCAGAGCCCTTTTTATTGCAGGCACTGTGCAATTCTCCTTGATACAGTTCTCTTCAGCTGGGGCCAGCTGCTGACCCTGAACTGTCATTTGCAGTAGGACTAAAATGCCACTTCACATGTGTTTCTGAGAGCAAGCTGCCATTTCATGACAACTGAATGTGAAGTTGCCTAATGTAATTACTATGAGGAGTAATAGAGAATAGACATTCTGAGTGTCTAAGGAGATGGGGTATTCTGAAAGCTTACATATTTATTTGGCTTCTGGCAGCAGATTCTTCCCTTCAGCAAATCTGAGGAATGCCTTTACCACACTCTGTTGCTTGGTGCGGATTAAGCACAATGTGTCCAGCTGAACAAGACTAATCCTCAGGACCGCGCTGAATGAGCTATTTGTGGGTCCATGGCATAACAAGCTCAGGAAGACTGCCTGGCTTAAAACACCTTGGAAAGCTGCTCTCACAGCGCAGCATTGGAGGCAGGTTCAATAATGTGCTTCATAAGCACATGTCAGACTTGGAATGTGCTACAGTGGTTTGGTACGTGCTTGTGTTTGCTTTGGACACACAGGCACCAGAGCTCTGTGTCTTCCAATTCATATGAACCTGATTGTCGGGGTCATGACTTCAACACAGAAGGGCGTCAGGTTTTTGTTCCTGATGGTTAAAATCACTGCGGGCTCTGCCGGGTGGAGGTTCTGCAGCTGCTTTCCCCATAGAGGAGCTGGGATTCTGCAGCTATACAGACATGGAGCAGCTGTCGTGGAGGGGGAGGTACTGCACCAGGGAGTGAATGACATGGCCACCATCCTTCACAGGCTGACACCTTAGCTCATGGGAGGGGGCTGAATTCTCCCCCTTCCCCCTTGTTTGTCATAGCAAAATACAGAGCAGGTATAGAGAAGAGAGGAGGTTCAGGAATGTGTTCGGGAGCAGAGATGTAACCTTTCTTTCTGTACATCATGATTTGGCTCCCACATTGTTTATTTCATGGAGGGCGAAGAAAAGATTCTGTTTACTCAAATTTGCTCTTTTCTGAATGGGATGACGTGTTTGAAACCATCTGGCCTTACTATGCTGAACTGTAAAACCAGGAGTATATCCTCAGAATATTACAAAGAAAATTAAGTAGCATCATGCAGGGAACTGGGCAGTTTTATTGTTCCCCCCCAGGAAGCAGGTGAGATGATACCTTGCCCAGGTTGTATTCCAGTTATATAGATTCACAGAATGGTTTGGGTTGGGAAGGATCCAAAGATCATCTAGTTCCAACCCGCTGCCATGGGCAGGGACGCCTCACCTATATCCACACTGTGTAAATAAGTTTGGTGTGACAGCTTTACATGCATTCTTGTAGCTGATTTTGTTGTCAATGGAAGGAGATGACCTTTATAAAACTGCAACAGAAAGTGGGATGTACTTACATCATGGGAAACTTCACCTGAAGATAAATACGACCTGGAGTAATGAAAACACGGAGCAATGACGGACAGCCCTAGAGCCTGTGGAAGAGGACCAATTGATGCAGGCAAAGAGCAGCTGAGAGCTGGAAGATACTTGTGTATGTACACCTGGGATACACTGGAATATGTTGGCATAGGCACGTTTCTAAAACCAGCCAAAGAGTCCCCTGCAGTGTACGGCCTAAAACAGGAAGATGCCCAACACAGTCTGTGGAGCTTGGTTATCTTGTAAATGATTTCTCTCTATTATCATTCACAGAACATAACTTTACAGTGTGCGCAGCAGCGTGTTGAGCACCTGCTAAGTGAAAACTCAGGAGTAAATGGTTTTCCTTCGGAATTCATTAGAGAAGGCTTTCAGCTGCTGGAGGGACTCCATTTCACATGCTGCTCTCGGGTCAATTGGAGTGTAATTTAAAACCAGGGTTGAACCCCCCTGCACTGCTGCTCGTTTCATCGTTCTTGGGGTTCGAGAGCAACAGCATGCTGTAGAGCTAAAAAAGAAAATGCATATTATGCACGTCTGCAAAATTATGTATGCGCACAGAAAATCAAGGGATTGAAATCCTGGCTTTAAAAGGAATTTCATCGATGAAGGCTTATTTACTCTTTAATGATTTAAGTGTAACACTGCGGGCAGTTCAGGGCCAAGAAGACTCTGTGTAGCTCCAGCAGTTTCTAGACCCCAGAGTCAACACTACGGCATTTTGTGTTGTGATGAACTGACTAGAGCACAATAACCAGCTGCCTTCTGGGGCATGAATAATGCATCATCTCATAAATACACTCTTAATATTCTGCAATGAATATATGCTTTGAAACACCATTCCTCCCTATTTCAGCCCTACTGTTTATGAAAGAAGAAGCCTAAGCTGCCTTTTGGAGTTGAAGAAGGATTGTGATGCCTCTCTGAGGTTGTTTTCTGATGACAATGGCACACCGGATGTTTAAGGAGAGAGACACGAGGCTTTCACTCAGTAACTCTTGGTCTGCAACAAAGAAAAATACTAAACCTGAACCCTTCTGCTGAGCTGCCATTGTCAAATGTAATGCTCAAGATGCTCATTAGCCTCTGATCCTAGTTGAAGTAAGCAATTAAAGATGGAGAAGCAGGCATGGAACTGGCTGGTGAGAGGGGGGAGCTTTTTCCTCCACTGTGAAAGGCAATTAACTCTAAATTGTACTTAAAGAGTTTAATAGCACAATATGCAGCTCAGCTTCCTGCATGTTTATACCTGAGCATGTTGTTGTTATGTTGTTGTTTATTTACTGGTCTGGAAAATATCTGGAGAGGATTAGTTGAGGTGATATGACAAGATGATTATCTGTCAAATCAGCAGGTATTTACTGCTGATGGTGCAGGAGTCGGCCTAGGCAGAGCGGCAGTTTGATTATAGGGAATCGTTTTCTTTAGCCCTGTTTTGTATTCAGTGCTTTGCTTTGTACGATGCTTACTTTGTGTCACAGCCTGTACTGACTCTTTTCTGCTGTGTTCTTCTTTCCATGCTTGTAAGTGACAGATACAGAGGGAAAAAACCACCATCACACGTCACGCTAGTTCCAGTGGAGAAACAAATAGACCTTTTAAGGGGATTACAACATACTTCAGTTAGCCTTTCAATGCAGGAAGTATGTGGACAAGAGGAATGGCTTTAACCTGCCAGAGGGGGGACTGAGATGAGCTGTGGGGCAGAAGCTCTTCCCTGTGAGGGTGCTGAGGCGCTGGCACAGGGTGCCCAGAGGAGCTGTGGCTGCCCCATCCCTGCAGTGTTCAAGGCCAGGTTGGACACAGGAGCTTGGAGCACCCTGCTCCAGTGGAAGGTGTCCCTGCCCATGGCAGGGGTTGGAACTGGATGAGCTTTAATAGAGAATAGATATTCCCTATGGATCCCTTCAACCCAAACCATTCCAAAATTCTACTCTTCTTAAAGAGTTACATTTTTAGTCCTCTGTGGCCATTTAACATGTTGACTTCGAGTGACCACTGACATGACAACCTGCGTCACATGTACCTGTTCCTCACCAAAGGGATGTCTCTCCCAGTCCAGCACTAGCTCATTGGTGCTGCTGTGTGTTATCCTGTGGCAGGATAATGAAGAATTCTGTTTTGTACAATGTACAGGCAGGGAAATTCTGTTCATAACTGACAGACACTTCATTCCTCTTAATATCTCGGGTTGGATCTCTAAAGTGAAAATGGCAAAACTGAAATGCCTCACTCTGCATGTTGATGGTCCCGTTTCTTTGTGCATTAATCTGATAGTATATACATATAGTTTGGGGCTTTGGGTGCTGCATATGTAAATGAAGTAACCAAACAGAAAGCCATGTATGCATTTCTCAGACTGGAGTGCATCCTCACAGAAGCCATGTGCAGGAGGCAGCGCTCCAGGTGAGTGTGTGTGTGAGCTGTGCAGAGATCAGATCCTTGGGAGTTTTCTCAGTTTCTATTAATCCTTTCCCCAAGTGTTTTGGTGATCCTGGAAATGAGATATTAATCTAGTCAGGTTATTTCCAGATCGCCACCTCAGAAGGGAGTTGTGGTTTGGCCTTTGTGGGCCCCAAAGGAGCAGGAGAGCTCAGGTTCCTAGTTCAGGGGGAGGAAACGCAAGTACTACTGCAGTACTTCAGTTTCCTCTGCTGCTCCAGCCAGGGAGACTCTGGAGCGGAAAGGCTGTAAATATGATAATGTTTTGTTTTATCAATGGGAAAAGTTCAACATTGGCAACTGTTCACTGAAAAGGCTCTTTCTTTCAGCTCCCTTTGGTGTCCCGTGAGAAGCAGGCATTGCCAATGTGCTCTTGGAAACCCCACCCTCGGCCCTGGAGCCAGATTTCAGTCTTTTTCCAGAGGCTCTGACCCCTGAGTTGGCTCTATTAACAAATACAAAGGGTAGAAGCCTGTTTTGTGGTTTTAAACTGATTTCTGAAGGTGTTGGTCCACTGCTCATGTGCAAAGCAATGGGCACCGTGGCTCTTCACCCAGACTGGCCAGTGAAGGACCTTGGCAAACTTTGTCTCTCAGTGTCAGTTCATGAAAGGTTCTATAAAACGTGGCACTTAGCGTTAGCAGCAACACTGACAAGCTCTGCCAGGGGAGGGTACGCTGAATTAATAGAACCAGTATCAGTTGGGCTGCCACCTCCCAGGTTCCTCCAATACAGACAGGCGTTTTGGACCCAGAAGTCCCATACTGAGCTGAGACTGGAAAGAACAGCCAATCACCTCAGATCAGTCATTTTAACACTATGTACACAAGTATTATTTTAATGCAGCTTATGACTTGCATGAAGATGAAACTGTTATTCCCATTCCCTCCAAATTAAACATTTATAGCTGCAAATGGTATCTTTTGCTCTTGTAAATTTTATCTTATTAATATTTATAAATACTTCTACAAAATGCACTTGCATTTAAGGCATTAATAGAGATTTTAGATTTTCTCACAGGGTACCTTAGTATAACGAATATAAAACCCGAGTGAGAACATGCAGTAAAAATACATATTAGCTTTTACTCCCGATAGGAGAAACAAAGTAATTAAAATGTAATGTATTTACTGACCTTATTAAATGCTCTCTTTTCTCTCTGTGGTTTAGAAAATATGAACCAAATAAGGCAGTGCTTCCATGTCCCATCAGTTGAGATCCTCAGCTGGTGTTTGGTAACAACCATTGCAGTGTCAGTGGAACTGCAAAGTTTCCTGCAAGTGTTGGACATCGCTGAATACATTTACTGTAGTTTGGTCTCACTCAGCACTGTTTCTGCTTTCATTTCATATGCTTTGCTTCCTTAAGTGCTCATCTTCTTCATCAGTCATCTGTAAATCAAGAGCAACTCTGAAACAAGCCATATTGGAAAAACATAGATAAATAATACTGCTTATAAGAACCTTGTAGGTCTTTCATATCCTAAAAAAATCCGTCTTGTTTATCCCTATATGTATTTGTACATCCTGAATTCTCTCTTGATCTTAGGGTGAGGCAAAGTACCTGAAGCCTGTTGTTAAGGGAAGGCTTTACACAGAAGAGCTGTGCTGTTTCCCCACACTGCAACAGAGTGATTTCAGTGCAGATTTGCCTATGAAAGAGAAGGTTATTGGTTTATCATTCTGGCAGTCATCATGCAGTGCTTTCTTGCCAAGCAGGGGTGAGTTCTAGCTAGAAATATCTGAGAGATCTGGGGGAAAATGTTGCCTGGAGTAAATGTGGATAGACTTCTGTGCAGCAATACAAGTGAAGTGAAATGCAGAGTACATCACCTCATCTTACATGCTTTCTCATGGGAAGACGACAACTTCATCAGACAGGGGTGGGAGATCCCATTCAAAGGCAGAGTGCCAAAAACTGGCATCAGGACAGATCTGACTCTTCCCGCAGACTGACCTAAATGTTCTTGAACGGTGTCAGGTAAGATAACACCTAGTCCAGCTGCCTGCAGAATGTTAGCATGAAAAGCCAGATTTACGTGAGCAGAAAGAAGCAGACACAGATGGATGTGTTTCTCTAAGCTACGTTTGCTTCTGCTTTCGTCAAGCAAACACAGTTAAGTTTTATCTCGCAGAGTATTCTTATAGAGGCAGGAGATAAATACTGAGCTATTTCAGTAGAGGCTTTGTTCCAGCACCTGACTCTAAGGCTGTTCTGCTTACTACCAGCTGCATGGTATTGTTATCCTATGTGAGGAACTGTGACATTGTGTTGCTTGGTTCAACCTGAAAGGGGAAAATGGACATCCTGACTGAGCCCAATTGAGTTTTTCAGATATCATAAGCTTTAGTGTTTTTAATATAATTAGTTGTAAAAATCGTTGTATTTGTACAATTTAAGTAGAATCATAAGAATAAGTGAAGAGGTTGTTTCCCCCAGCAAACTTACACTTTCATTATGGAGAATGCTGCTACTTACAGAGCTTGGGATTTACAGCTTGATAGGAATGGTTGCCAGGGGGAGTTTTCTCCTAACCTATAGTATTGTTTTCTGGGTTTATACCTGGTGCACATTACACTTTAGCTGTAGATACAGCATTAATGGTAAATGTGAGCATCTCGCTGCCTGGAGCTGAGCTGATGCTCAGTAGCTACGTCACTGTCTGGGTGAAGAGCTCAGCACAGACACTGCTGCTTGGGTGGGTGGCTCGGGCCTGTTCAGATTCTGTGGCTGGATGGCAACCCAGTCCCTGGCAGTGTTCAAGACCAGGCTCACAAGGCTTGGAGCATCCTCATCTAGTGGAAGGTGTCTCTGCCCATGGCAGATGAGCTTTAAGGTCCCTTCCAATCCAAACTCATTGTGTGGTTCTATGAAGGCAACACTGATGTGGTGTTGGCTGAGCCCATGCAATGTCAGTATTCTTTTGAACCTATCTGCAGTAGCAAGATCATCTCTTAGCCTCCTGGTTTTTGAACACGGCAAACAAAATGAAAGCAGGTTGATATAACTGTGTTCTCAGCAGAGCAGGGAGAGTCTGGGGGACTTAGCTCTAGTAAGTCCACTGAGATCCAAAAAGAGAGAACAGTGCAGAGAAAGGTGTCCAAATATGGCTGCATGAACCAACTGACAGGGTATACATAAAGTAAAATCCCATCTTAAATGATTTTACTAGAGCAGGAAGGAAAACTGATTTTTAGCATCATGCTCATTTTGTTGGCCTGGCCTCTTGCTCAGAGTATGTCTGACCACACTTTATAGAAATGAGCCAAAATGGGTGGTGGTTGTGTGCCTTTGCTGTTCACCCAGAGGGGAGTGTTTTAATGGCTTTGGTAAATTGATTAGATTATGTTTTGAATGATAGAGACTTCAAACATTCAGTGTGTTTCCGGATGCTTCTCTAGCAGAAGCTAACTTGCTTCAGGCATTTGTCCCCTATCTGGGATTTTGCCAAGCCCTTGTCTGCTGGCTGAGCTGTTCAGAGCACTGAGGGTGGTTCCCAGGCATCCAGCAAGCCTTGTGAGCCAGCGTTTACATCTGAATCCTGCAGTTCTTGCTTTCTTGGGAAGTCTTCTCTACTTTCCCCACAAACGCAGAGGGAATTGCTGCGTGTAGAAGAGATGCTGTTGTGTCAACCGCAGCCACACACGTGAGTCAGCACGTTCTGAAAACAGAAATGCAGCAACACGTTCTTGAATTGGAGAGCTCGTTGCCTCCCTCTTGGTGTGGCACCCCATACTTGTAGATGCGCTCTTGTAATGCTTTTGGTAGGATTGTTTTGTGTGAGGGCATGAGCTGCAGAACCTTCTAAATACAGAGCTGGGTGTTCTAATAGAGAAAATGTGAGGCGCAGTTGGAATTTGTCTGGGTAAAGAGTGAATCCCTGAGATTTTTTGTGCAGATTTACTTGGTATAACAAAATCCATAGCAGGCTGGAAATTACTTTCTTTTGAAAACTTCCCAGGAGTGTCTGCACTTCTTTATGAGCAGGTTTTAAATAGTAAAGCCTTCATTTTTTAGAAATGAATGAATTCAAGTATGTATGTACAGCTATAATTCCCTGCAGGATCACCGGTGCGTTGCGTAAACTCATGCACAGCACATGCACAAATATTCATCAGCTGTCTGCTCCAGAGTGTACCTTTGTCTTAAAAGGAGATAGTAATTTGTGACACACTGTTCAGTTGTGTTTGGGTGGTGGAGGAGAGGAAGACCTTGTGTGTGGCATGGCGCAGGGAGAGAGCAGTTGAAAAACTGGGAGAAGCAGCAAATAGTGGTTTTCTTATGAACATGTATGTTCTGTGGCCTGTGAGCAGGGTTGAAAGTTGGAGCATCATTACCATTTGAAAGAGCAATCCTATTTTTGAGCATCCAGAGAGAAGCAGCAATTGCACTAAATTCCAGTTTCTGCATCAGATCTGCTGCAGCAAGGGCTTGTGAGGCCAGAATTCTGTGCTTGATCGTTTAAACGTTGAGGGGATTTTTGGTCTACATCTGTTTGTTTGCATTGTAGGGAGGGGAAATGCAGGTCTGTGAAATGGGCAGGTTTCTATCTGAGCTCTGAGGGTTATGTTTTAGGCAATTCGCAGCTGATGGAAGGCCACCTGAATGGGTGACAGTAGCACTGGATACTCTGTCACTGTGTGAAAGACTTCACCTTTCTTCTGTGTTAAGTTTGCTTCTTCCCATCTAATATTCTAAGCCGCAACTTTCTTTCAACCATCCTAGTGCCGCAAAGTGCAGCACACAGCATGTTTCACCATTTGGATGCTTTCTTTGGGTTTAACAAGCAAAAAACCCAACCTCTCATCTCTGTGTCATTGAAATGGCAGGAGCTTTGAAAAACGGATGCCTGAGAACCAGTTGTGTCTCCTTCCAGTTCTCATATGGGGAGTGGCTGGGGAATTATTTCCATCTGTGGCTTCATCCTTTGTCTCAATAGGGCACTAACCAGAAGCTGGTGCAGAAAGGAGCAAGTGCCATCCTCTCAGGTTACTCAGTCTGTCTTGGGAAAGGCCTCTTAGGTGCCACTGGCACTTACCTGATGTCTACTCAAGGGGAAAAACCACAAAGAAAGTTTGACGTTGTCCATCATACCCAGGTGACTTTTGACATCCTTCAAAATGTACTTGTTTCCTGTGAATTTCAAAAAGAATCCATCTGAAGTAACCACAGCTTGGACTCTTTGACTGTTTCCTTCCTTCCAGCTCATGGGAGAGGTTTCAGGACAGCATGAAAAGGGTGCTTTGAGTATTTCACCATGACTGAAAGCTAATTTGATCAGTAAAAAACCCAAACAAAGACTTTCCTGCTATCAACAGTGAAAGTAAATTCCATCCTTACTAGCTGGAATATACTTGGAAGTTGCTGCTTCCTTACTTGTGTTTTATATTAAATAGCGCCAACTAAAGAGTATCACGATAGGCTCAGCTGGCTTCATAAGCAAGGTCAAAGCAAAGCAATTGATCTCTTTTATATTTAGCGCAGGTAAATTCTTTGTCTACGATATGCAGAAACGGGACAGGGTAAATAAAGGTGCGTCTTTACTGCCAGTTTGAAGTTAAAGGTCTGGCACACATCTGAAAAGAGTTTCTTATTGAAATTCATTGTGATGGGTAACAAAAGGCTTTGAGTGACACTCAAAGCAGGAGCTGCTCCAGTTTGGACACATCAAACTAGTATTTTTGTCAAGTTTTTGCTATCATCTACCTATGGAAAGCAGAGGATTTTGTTGCCAGTTGTAAGTTCCTGAAAGGTGCTCTGAGAACAGTAGCAAGGTTAAAAGTTGTTCATTTCTATTATTTTTATGTTGTTGGAATAAAAAGAGCAACTTTAAATCAAGTATGGCTGGATTTCTTGAGGTTAAATATCAAACAGAGCTCCTTCACATTTCAGTTTCTTTGCAGTTCATAACTTAAACAAAAGATGGCATAATATCCAAGCTGGTGATCCAATAACTAAGGGTGAAGGTTTCTAACACTTCTTTTTGACTATAGTTATCTTCATTTTTCTTCTCTCTCCAGGAAGTCAGAACTTTCTTCCTAAATTTAAATAGCAGAGGTTTTACTTGATAACTGAGCATGTAAGTGCTCATCCTCTGCTCTTTTCCTTCTTTTTGGTGGGGTTGCAAACAGGAATAACCACTGCATTCCACATATAGAGGAAGAACACCGAGTTCTCAGGACAACCATTGGTTACAACTCACACTCTAGAACACTTGTGTGCTCCTCAGGTTATGGGGCGAGTCCATCAGCAGTTGGGTAGGCTGCTAGCTCAGTAGGTTAATTTTGTGTTACAGGCCTCAGGCCCAAAGCAGTAGTCTGCTCATGATGAATGTAGTGGGGTGTTTTGATAGTATTAGGTACTGCAAATGTCTTTTTGGGGTTACAGTGTTGGATTAGAGGCCTCATCCCTGTACATCACTTTAGGTAGCAGTCATTTATCCTTGGGTTTGTTCAAGAACAAAATATCTTCAATATCTGAAAACAGGTTTGCCAACAAAGTGTTAGACTGTGCCACCCATTTTGGTGGTTTCACCTGCTTTGGTCCACCGTGGGTGCTGGGGTCCCCTTTGGGTGTGTACAGTGGGGTGTGCACCTTAAGCTTAGCTTTACCGTTGATTTAGGATAGGAGTTCAAATCTGCAGTCCATAAAATATTCTTCCTGCTAGAAGCCTTCTGAGGCTATAGATGGCTCTTAGTCAATGGCATAGCCTACTCCATCTGTACCCTCAGTACCTGCCAAGCTCATGAGATCAGAAAGCCGTGGTGAGGTTTCCATAGAGGAACAGTGGCTGGGACTGCATCCAGCTTCTCCTACCTCACTGTGCCTATTGTAGCTGATCCCAGCTGCACGTAACTGGCGCTGCTCTGCCCTCACTCACCACTCCGCGCTCCATCAACAACATAGAATGTTCCTTGTAATTTGGTTTTCTGGATTCTCGACAAACAGAGCTTTGGGCACACTGAGCTCAATCCTACCCTAGCGGAGGGGAATTCTCTCCAGTCAGTTAACACGGAAGGATAGAAATTGATTGAATTGCAGTCCAATGTGTGTTGAGCTGAGGAGGAGATATCGGAGTCCCTTGGAGTCCAGAGTATGTTTCCTCCATATTGATGAAGATAAGTAGCATTGATATAAACTGATTCACTGAATAATCTTATGGTGAGTGCCAAAGATCACCCATTTACAATGCATCTCTTTTATTGCCTCGGGGACATTTTTATTTGCCAAGTTGTGACGGTTCATAGCATGGGCACCTGGATTAGAGGGGAAAGGACATTTTATGGTGGTAAAGAAAATGATTTTATATTCAAATGACTTCCTGTTTCTACTGTCCACATTGGTTAGCAGCTTTTCCTAACACTCCCGGTGTGGCTCTTACTGGCAATGCAGTTTGCATTTGAAAGGGGACCTACCCTTAACTCTACCGTGTAATTAATTAGCATGATGCATTCTCATTCTCTCTTTGTCTAAGATTTGAATGAGACTTACTAAATGTTTTCTGTGGCAGGGCAAGCTGTCAATCAGAAGTTAAACGCGCCTTTAGCAGTGCAGTGTATTGCAAAGTAACCTACCTGTTATGGGTGACAAAAGTGGGATTTCTTTTGCCATTTCTGCCTTCTGAAGGAGGTGTCTAAAATGCACTTTGGTTTGTGGCGCAGGTCCCTCATTGCTCACCTGGTGAGGCAAGTGGTGCTGGGGTTTCAGTGCGTATTTGCCTTCAGAGCAGTGGAGGGCTGCAGGGAGGCGGATGGGCTGTGGCAGCCTACCCTGTCTGATGTGCGTGTGTCGTGTTCCCTGCAGCAGCTCCTGATTTATTGCACCCAGAGTGAAGGGGAGTGGCATCATTTCTTTCCTTTTAAACTAGATTCAAAACAAGGACTGCAGTAAATAACAGTTTTAAAAGATCAGCATCCTTACATCTTCCCACTGTCTCTCTAGTGCTGTGTTTTGTGCCAAAATACAGCTGTTGTGCAAGACATAAGGAGTTACGAGTTTCCAAAAGGAAACAAAATATATCCTGTTCATCTAGGAACAGTATGTACTGTGCATAGCCATATGCAAATTGTTTCTTCTGTTGGTGCCTTGCAGAGGTTTGAGGCAGAACTCACACAAGCTTTTTAATTAGAGGCCTGTGTCACAGGAGCTGTTTTCCTGGTGTTCCCTGTGGATCTAAGAGTGGGACACATTTCTTCTTTCATTTAACATGTCAGCAAACATAGTAAGTTTTCTGCATGGAGGAATTTCAAAGAGGACTTTTCCTGGTCCTTTTTTACCCTCTCTTACCTCTATAGGTCACTATTGCCAAGTAGGCAAGCTGAAGGTGTGCTTTCAACATACATACATCTGTGTTCTGTACTGGCTTACTCAGCATGATGGGTGAAGGGACAGCATTAGGGAGAATCTGTGAATGAGCAAAATGGAACAAATATTGAAGCCTCTTCACCCTTGAGTTCATCCTTCTGTAGTAATACATAACCCGCCTCTAAATCTCTCTGCATTGCATGTCAAATCTGGTAGTTTTATATGTGAAAATGGCAGAGCTGCCCAGCCTTTTTGCTGGGAGCTCATCATATTCCCTGGAGAGGACACCGACACATGCTTTGGTGCCCTCCTGGCTCCAGCGCAGGAAACTGTGGAGCAGAAATACTCCTTTTTCAATGCTCTTCATTCTGTGGTAGTGTGGAGTGTTCCTCTGAGGTGTGCGTTTATTGGTTCCCTTTCAGAGTTTCTATTAGCTATAAAGGTTACCATGGAAAAAGTCAATATTTGTTTGAGTAATTTACGCTAGGATTGAGATTTTATGGTTACTAAATCTGGCTCATGGACTTCAGGCAATTAGTGAAGGCTCAGACTTTGTCAGCACACACGTTACTGCCACAGCTGTTTCCTACACTGTGTACATATATATAGTGTGGCCTTATTACAGTAACTCCTTTCACTGTGTGATCATTCCTGGGGACTGTGGTTTTGGTGTTTCAGTTTTCCTTAGTGGTCACTCTGTGCATTATACATAAAGCAGGAGGCCTCTACTGAGTTCTGTGGGTCAGGGTGATGCAGTGCTGGCACAATCCTTGTGCTGTCAGCCTAAGGATGTGCCACTGCCAAGTGCTGTGTCTGCAAATATGTTTGCATGTGAATCACATCTTGAATGTGGGTGATCCGGTGCATCTCTGTGCTGACAGATTTGACAGAATGTGAATGTAGATAAATATGCTCCTTGAATTAAAATTGTTGAATTGCAGAGTCATGCACTGGGGCAGAAGCTGTGGAAATATTTTCAGAAGATACCTTTAAATCTTAACTCTTTTGGGTCAGTAATAGACCTTCCTTATAACCTTCCTACTCCTTCTTTTAAACATGCAGTCAGTGAAAAAGTGATTTCTTTACCTTAAAATTTGATTTAGCTCAATTTTTCTTCTATGTATAGGGCATTGCAGTGGGGCTTGTTACCCCAGTAGCAGTTTAGATGTAGTGGTAGCTATCAAAATAAACATCTGTAAGTAGAAAAATCCCTGGGTTTAGAAGGGTGCTTGCAGAAAGACAGCTCGTGGAAAATACGGACTTCCACATGGGCTGCGCTGTACATGTGTTTTCTCAATGCGCCACATCACGCTGGGCCAGATGTCACATGCGCAGGTGGAGAGACAGTTCTACACAGAGCATAAATTAGCAGCGTTCAGATACTGACTTTAATGCTAACTGGTTAAGTACTTGCACAAGCTTCCTGTCACTGTCTGTGGGGTTTGCAATTCTTTCACCTTTTTCTTCAAAGTAACCCCATCCTGTGTTTTCCATAAGGAGAAAACATCAGTAAAGCCATGTTAAAATCAGGCATAGGTTTTTCTGCTTCAGTTCAGGGTGTGCAGAAAACCAGTGTGTGCACAGATGCTCACTCGTTTTACTAAATGTGTAAGTTGTTCAACCACCAAGCAAACAAAGCTATGCTTTGCTTGGGGATTGAGAGCTTTTGAGATGTTGATGACGTGAAGCATAACTAAGCATTGTTAATCTTGTCTGCCTGTTAATCCCAAGAATTGCTTTTTGCAGAAAGCACATCATCACTGCCAGAAAGTGACTGCAGAAAAGAAGAGGAAGCTGTGGGGAGCCTTCTAGCATAGCATGTTTTTAAAGGATGGTTCAGCTCCAGTTGATTTACACATGGTGTTTCAAGTGCATTAATGCACTGTGTATTAGCTACCTGCAGTATATGCATCACCTCAACGTTTGTGTTCTGTCCAGCTTCATCTGAAGACATTTTAGTCAGTGGCAGGTTTGTTAACCACAACATAGGCAGTGTACAGAGCTTTGTATCATGTGGTGACAGTGGATTTTTCATATGGATTTTTATCAGTGGCACTTTGTAATATTAAACACTTCCAAATCCTAATAATCTTTCCTTTGTAGTCCCATTTGGAGAGAACATGTAAAGTTATAGAGCAAAAGTGAACTTCTACATTGTCTCTCTCAAGTGCCTTAAGTACATACTGAGTGAGTTTTAATGATACTGTTTCTCAGCATGCAACTTTGACAAACGTCTCTGCCCTGTAGAAGGTAAAACAACCCAAATGACCTGCCAGACCCCGCTTTGTTTTAAATCTGCTCATCCCTGTCACATCGACACAAACACATGCAGCTGCTAAGAGGGTGGAGGTAAGGTGAAGAGGTGAGGGAAAGGTAAAGCCACTTCTTTCCATGGCAGTACAAGCTTAATCTGACCACAAATCTGCACCATTTCTCCAGTAAAGGAGAAGTACTTTACTTTTTCTGTCCTTCATTATGATTAAGTAACACTCTGGAAGGGGGAGCTGATGGCTTCAGCTTTCTCTCTGTGATGTCTGCTGATTTAGAGCATCAGGATATATTCCTTACATCCCAAGTTTCTTAATCTTTAGCCATGTGCAGCCAGTGCCCACCACCCTTGCTCAGTAGTGGCACTGAATGCACAGCCAGTGGAAGCCCAGAACCCTGTGGCTTGGTGCTGCTGATGCTTATGTGTGTCCTGAGCTATGGGAATGCTGAGTTCATCAGAGAACATGCCTCTCCAAGGAAGGAAAATGAAGGAGCCACTCTTGCACGTATTTCACTCTTCAGAGACAAAGGACTATTGTGCGTATAATGGTATCAGCAAACCTGTAACCGCAGTCACCTTGTATTCTTGCAGTACAGAGTCCTGCCTTTATTGCCCCGGAGAACACAGGTTAAAGGCTTCCCTTTCCCTTTCACTTTATTCTGTCTTCAGTTCCTGCCAATAGTAGAGTGGCCTTCCTGGCTTACAGATTAACTTCTTTCTGAAGGGGCTCTCTGGCTCCTTGCGAGCCTCTGTGCATTCTTTGGGGGATTTCCAAGCATGCACTCTCCTTCTGTCTATGGATCTGTGAGAAGAAGGTTCTCTTGAAGAGCCACTGAGCAGTGCCGATTGACCTAGACTGCAGCTTCTGCTTCTCAGGTATAGTATCACTGGGGTGACTTGTGCCAACACTGATGACTGCAGAAAGCCCACTGGGAGATATTTATAAAAGGGTCCTTGTATGGTATTTGCACCAAAACCCCATTGTTCCCCATCCATGCCTATGGATCTGTCAAGAGACATTTTGAATATCTTGCTAATATTATGAAGAAATGCAGTTATCCAGTAACTGACGAACTCTGTGGAAAACGAAACTGTCTTGCTGTGAGCCTCACCATGGGGAGCAGTGGCAGCACCGGAGAGGATGAAAGCATCAACGCAGAACAGCGTGACTGGTGTTCCAGGGTTCTCTGAAACACTGAAATACTGCACCAGGTCTGCTCTGTCTGATGTTGGTTTTTCCAGCGATGTTCCTGTGGATGTAAAAAGTCTGTCAGTGCTGTAATGCACCTAATAATGCAGTTTACAGCAGCTCCCCGCACCAGTGAGCGAGTGTAGGATCAACTTTGAGGGACAAAACCAGGTCAGAATATTGACAGCAGAGAATTTGGTGTGGGGAATCCAGGCTGTGGTCTAAGGGCCTGACTGCAGCCTAATCCTCTTCAGGCATTGTTTTTCTCATCGCTGAAGATTTCGTTTATGTGTTTTACAGCTTGCAGTGGTTTACAAGGCTGTCTGGTTTGCATGGCGAAATCTGTGTATTTTAGCATTCTGAAACATGGTTATCATTGTGGAATTTCCTTTTTAGTTCTGCAGTCAGGCCTCTTGCCCAAATCTAGCCAGGGCTGAGGAGGGAGCTTGCTGCAAAGCACAGCCTTTCACTGGCAGGGTTTCTTCTGAGGGGCTAATACAGCCCCTTTTTTCCCTCCATAAGCGAAGTATTTTGTTTTGTGGGAGGGGATATAGAAGCAGAATGTGTAGATCTGTTTAATTCTTTGTTCTCCCACTGATCTGCAAGGTGACTGTGAAAAGTTACTCTCATTTTCCACTGCTGTGGTTTATGCTCTGTGCTTCAATATTGCCATCCTTCACACAGCGATAATTCCATTCTTCTCTAAAGTGGGGGGGTTGAGATAGGGAGTTGAAAAATACCGTTTCAAGTCAACAAACCCTTGAAGTTGGTGAAGTTTTCTTTTGCCTTAAATAGGCTGTGAAACAGCTCTTAAGAGAGAGAAGTGACTACAAAGAGTCATTGTTTTGCCTACTCCATAGCAACCAACAACAGAAAGCCTTTTCCCAGATGTGTTTATTTAAAGACTCCATAAGTTCTGTTTCAAAAATAAAGTTGTAGTTTTCGTTTTGATGCTGGTATTTGTATATCAACAGTAAAAAACTGAGTGAACTAGTACACAGCCATAGGAAATGAACAAATGTAGGAGAGCTGAAACTGAGACAGTGAGATAAGATACCCATTTTGGTGGGGCACAAAACTGGGATAAGTGCAGTTACATGTTGGCTTTTAAGGAATAACCTGACATATTTGATAATTCCTCTGCAATTCCAGGTCATGTGTGAAAATTATCACTATGTTTTATGCAGTTAGAGAATCAATTGCTGTTTATTGCTAATTCTCATCATGCACCAAAAGAGAATACTATGAAAGAGCATTGTGCTGTATGTCCTTAAACCTGGTATATCCCAGTGTTTTCTTAAAGAACATTTAGTTTCTGATGGGTGTAGAGAAAGCATGACAAACAAAGCCTTCATCATGGAAGCGAGGAGGACGAGGATGATCTTTCAAGGGGTGAATTGGATTAATATCCCCCTGAATACCCACTGTGAGAGGAATAATATGTATTTTGACCTGGGTACGCATTTTTGTTGTACAGTGTTGCATGGCTGTATTTATGCTCTGCAGGAAGGAAACTATGCCCTAGTAGTTTCTGCCTTTTTTTTCCTTGGTAACCCTTTGCTTTTGTTCAAGAAAAATGCAAGATAAATGCCTGTTTCAGCCTTTTAGATCTTGGAAATAATGGTGTATTAAATGTGATTAAGTTTGGAATTACCCTTAAGCAGGGTCATAATTACTGTAGATTTAGATGGCATGTTATACAAATTGCTGTGTGCTTATAATTACAAATTGAGTTTGTTGCACTCTGGGGGTTTATAAACTTTGTTTTAGCTATTAACACATTAAATGGCAGTTATTTATGTGAATTACTGGATAAACCAAAATTTCAGTGTTTTGCTTAATCCAAGGCTTAATTAGAAATTAAATGTAGTTAGCTTTAGCAAGGAAATTTGAGTAGTCCAATGGTCACTACTGAGCTATTGCTAAACATGGCCATAGTACCAAACCTGGGTCTGCCTTTGTGAGTGTGTCAGTGGTGTTTGCTGGTCACTCAGCCAGCCCTGCAGCGGGGTGCAGTGAATGAGCCAACTCTCAGCTCTCCCCAGCTCAGCCAGCCTGCCTGCTTCACAGTTACCTAGCTCAGACTTCTGGGCTGAGCTGGGGAGCCTGAGGTCGTAGTCTGAAACCTTTGCTTGCTTCCTCTGGCACTGAAACTTCCTAGTTCCTCATCTTTTTTTGTAAGTCTTTGAGTTGTCCGTTAGCTGTGCCCCGCAAATTGCCAGGAATAAGGATGCTAGGAGATGAAAAATGACTTTCCTAACTCCTTACCCTGTACTACATATTTCTACACTATCATGGTGGCAGCTCTACTGCTGGTTAGATGACAAAATAGCAATGGGAAGGCAACAGACTATCCTCTATATGTCCTGTTGGTTCTGCCAAAGCTTCCTTTGCAAAGTGCAGGTATATAAAGTGGCATAGAAGTCTACATTGGCTCTGTATTGTTATAGGAGCTTCTCTTGCCTCAGGCTTCTAAAGCCTGAAGCATCAGCTCTGTATGTTTGGCACAGAGCATACGCCCTGCACCTGCCTGGTCAGGGTTGCAAAACCACATAGTGATGTGCCACCAAAGAGTGGTCCTAAATGGTCAAACCTAGATGTCCATGAAAACTCCTCACTGGTTACCTGAGGGAGAATGGGTAATGCAGTATGTGTTATGGTTCAACAAAGATGGCTTTGGAATGTGGAAACATAAATGAAAAATCACTCCAAAAATAATTGCATCAGGCTGCTTGACTCAGAAACCACAATGACATCTGTGTGGTGCAGCAAGAATTTGGTTTTCTTTGCTTAATTTTCCCCATTGGAATACATGCAAGATATTAAATACATAGGTGATTTTGGTATTCAATCTCTAATTTAGGTTTTAAAGACTTACTAAAACAAGGCATGATTGAACAAAAACGTTGTAGCAGAAAGGTTGAAAAAAACCTGACAGTTCTGGATTCTTGACTCTGAGGAGGGGAAAGCTGTAATGGTTATCCCTGTAGTGTTTGAAGTGGGATGTGTTACTGCTGCTTGGTTGGTTGCTTATCTAGCATGTTCGTATCTGTAGAAGGAAGATCCTGTTTGAAGCAGGTTCAGAAAAGCACATTCTTGAGAAGATGCTGTGACTGCTTTTGAGGTCAGAGTTTCTCAGCTGCCCTTTTCAGTACATACCCTCTTGCTCAGCCCATGCTGAAACTGCCAGCACTTGGTTTCTAAATGGAAACTGGTTTCCAGAGGAGCAGTTGATTTCTGATGACTGCTTATGTCTGCTTTGGATTTGTCGCTGTTTACTAGGAGAGATGAAGGTAGGTGCGGGAGAGCATGGAGTCAGGACCAGAAAAACGGGGTATGGATGGTTGCCTGTCCCAGAATGTCTGTAGGGAACAGGCTGTCTGGGTAACCGTGAGATGTTGAAAGCAGGCATGGCAGTGTACATAGTCTCTGGTTATAGACTTGCAGTGGCATTACTGTCAAAACAGTCGGTGTAGGTGTGTCCTTCCTTCGTATATTTGAGTTTCACTGAAAGCTAGTTATACCCAGGCTCATTGGAATCTATGCCTAATGCTTCCTTTGGAAACTATGCAAAGCACACACTCAATCCAAATGTTGAACCTGGTTTAAATAAAGTTGCTTTGATTCTTTTTATCACCCAGAAAGATGTGATCAGCTCTCTTGGAATGTATTGTAAATAAGAGGTATGTTGTATATACAGCAGGAGGGCACGTCGGGCCTTCCGTTGTGCTCTCCCTTGGATCTGATCTGTTTGAGCAGCATTTTTAGTTTCTGACTAAACTCCTGAGTCTCCCCACAGTGCAGAGATCAGCCAGCACTGCTTCTGTGTGCTGGAGTATTCCCATTCCTAAACAGTACAGTGCAAATTGAGCTGTCCCTACACAAAATTGCACCGATTATTGTGCAAATGATTATGAAAGAAGCCATCAGTGCCGAGTTTACCAACCACTCCCCCCGTCCCTACCCTCAAAGAACAGTTCTTGTTTGCTTCCTTAGCTTCCCCTTCTCCAGTACCCTGGCATCGGAATGAAGACAAGGAGTGTCTGTGGTTAGACAGCTTGCCCAGCTTACATAGGCATGATGCTTATTTGGATAAAGGGAAACTTATTTTGGAAAGCAAGATGTTTTGACGGTTCCATGAAACTGGAAACCCTAAAGTTAAAGCTTGTCTTGCTCTCTCGTGTTATTACAGGATATTAAGCATACAGACCTTACTGTTTTAAAAGCACTTATTTGTACCTTTAGGAAGCCCTATTTGTCCATAGGGTTTGTGGTGCAGTTTCAGCTGTTTTTTGACCTGTAAAGCTAAAATAGCAGCAGGAATAGTCTACCAAAGAAACTGTCACTCAGCAAGGACTCTTCAAACACATGTGTGGGGCACATCAGCAGAGGAGCTCAGGCGGCATTTTGAACACAAGAGCAGACACTTGGTAAGGTGATGTTTCCTTGGGACAATGAGCTCTGGAGCTGACTGACTCTTTAGTTCTTCTGCACTCGGATTGCCCCTCCAGACAGGCTGCAAACCCTTCTATTTTCTGGGCTTTGAGGGAGGAAGAGTAGGGAAGCATTTTTGGTAACGCTCTGTTAAAGTATGTGTGTAAAATGCTATTGTGTGTGAGAAAATTATATGATTTCAGTATACTCCTTTGCAGGTGTGTGGTTTCTGTACGAGGCATATATATAAATTAAAGCACCTTTTACAGTATTCTGGGAGATGAGATGGTTCCATTTATGAATTACTAGGGTACAATTAACTCTGTTTAGACTTGATTTCCTGCAATACTTTAATCACCGCATGGTGAATCTGTTTGGGAAAACCTGAGGGAGGGAGGATTGTTCTTCATGTGTCAAATGCGGCGATGACGCAATTCAGGTGGTGTGGTCTCGTGTTTATTCTTTAATTCCAGTGAGGAATTCCTGCTTGCCGGAACTAGCTTTACTATTGAGCTACCGTGTGCTTGGGGGAGGTGGAGGTTTCTTTCTATTCCCATTTACAAATGCTGTGAGAACACTGAGGATATGATGCAGCAAAATCCAAGAGCTTTCTAGGTCAGGATTCAGTGGAGCAATGAAGGATGATCGTTAAAATCTTTTTTGAATGACTCATTTTAATGCCAAATTCAGACAGGTAGTTTTTAAATAAGAGCTCAACCACTGTTTCCAGAATCATTCTCCTGTCACCAGGCTCCCACAGCGCTTCATGTATTACTGTGTGTTTGCTTTCCGCATGTTCCAAGCACCAGTTCACGCCATCGTGGACCCCAAACCACCTCATACCAGGGTACCACATAGGAATACAAGGGTTTATGGGAAGCAGGTAGGACTTGCGTTATTGTGCTAATATTCAGACCAACAACAGGGAAGTTTCGACGGTACTGTTTTGAATGTGTGTGGTGTTGATAAAACCATGGAATGGTTTAAGGGCCCTTAAAACTCATCCAGTCCCAACCCCTG